>VMDO01007914.1:0-87850 GCA_007922755.1 Pedetes capensis
TCAGGAGTACATTTTTAAATTCAGAAACACTTACAATACTATGGATGAGACTCAGGACAATTAGGTTTTGCCTGGAGTCTTAAAGGGTGCTCAGATTTATCCTTATGATGACCAGGGAAGCAATATGTTAGCATGAAGGGCCACTGAGCATCATGGACCAACTCCCCAACCTTCAAAGTCTATACCCACCTTTGAATAGGGATAGCTTTCTCAAGTAAATTTCTGCCTACCCTAAAATGCTATCCTCTATCCAAAGTGTTCTACAAACCCCTACCAGTCAAAGATTTTTTTCCTACTCCCACTATTGTATATGAAAAGACAAGAAACAGTTATGCTATTTGCCTAATATAAATTTGAGGGAGATAATATGTTTTATCAAATTATAGTCTCTTCTCCCTAGCAGTATTATGTCCTTGCTCCCTGGCACAGGAGTGTACTGGAGAGTGACAGCTCTAGGAGAATAAAGGAACAGGGATGGAAGGGAGACATGTGAGAGACTGAAGGACCAAGCAAGATTAGTAGAGAAATCAGTAGGCTTCCAGCAGGAAGACCAGTCACTCTGGTGATTCCAAGGAGACACTGGAGTTTAAATCCATGGATATCCAGGATCTACTTTTCAAGGATAGGAAAATACCTAATGCAATCTTTGCCCTTGGATAAGAAAGCCTCCCACTGACAGAATCTAATAGTAATGCCCTGGCCTCTCACTGCAGGTACAGAACTGAGGGGCAGGACAATGGGATGTTTTGGGAGGCTGGAAAATCACATACTGCATACCACTAGAACACCAAAAGTATGCCTACAATAGGCAGGAATTATTTGAATTAGCATAATCCAGTTACTTTCCTATTAATTATGACATCAAAAGTAGAAACTGGGTTTGGGAGTATGTAGAAGAGCAAATCTAGGTTGTGTGGCAGAATCAGTTTAAATGACCAGAAGGTGACAATCAGGCACCATAGCTAGTGGCTGGTGGTTATTAAGAAGATGGATGAGGGCACAAAAATAGAGGGGGAGATGGGATTATAGGAAGCATGTCCATTTACATGGCTTTCCTCAGGCTGGTCCTGGCTGGCGCTTTCTCCAAGATCTCACCTCAGTGCTTCCTGACTTTTCCCCTTTGGGAGCAGACCTCATAGGCTGTACTCCCATCACTCCCACCTCTCTGCAAAGCTACTCCCTGATGGCACTTAAGAGCTGATTCCAATAAACCAAATCTGAGTTTGGAAGAGGCTTCGTGTATCAGGCACAGGCATAGGTACTTTCATTTGTATAGAAAAACAAAAGCTCTTTTTAGATAGTACATTTTTCCAGTGTAGAATATACTAGACTTGCACTTCCAGATAATTCTCAAAACTGTACTTATGGCAAGTGGGCCACATTTTGGCAAAACCAACAACCTCTGTCTTGCTTTGTCCCAATCACATTATCAATCAAAATGTACCAGATATGAGTCAGTTTACAATCATCTGGATTATTTAAAGGAAATTTTGTGTTCATGGTTGCACTTTATGAACATAGTAAAAAACCACTAGATTATATAAAGAGGTGTATATTTTGTGGTGTGTGAAGTATATCTCAATAAAAAAAGAAATTGAGTTGAATGGTTCTGGCTTTAACATTGAAATTACAATCAGATATTAGAAAATTTTAAAGTAATTATAGAAGGGTCATGCCACATACTTTCAATATTATATGTGGTACTTAGGGAAATTTCTCTATATAATGTTTGTTAAATGTACTGAATAATTAGATTACTTGGTAATTTGAGTTACTCTGATTTTAGGTGAAATCTGTGACTATTGCTGAAGGACTCATAGAAGACCATTTTGATGTCTCTGTGAAGATGAGCACTTACCTGGTAGCCTTCATTATTTCAGATTTTGAGTCTGTCAGCAAGATGACCAAGAGTGGAGTCAAGGTGAATCTATGATTAACTCATTGTGGTGGTTGTTCTGGTTTTAAAACTGGAAGTCCTACATCGTTGGAACCCCCTCAGTCTTAGGCAAAATAGGAAAGTTGGTGGCCCTGTTGTTATAGACACTCATTTTTTACAGTGAGGTTCTAATAACAGAAACATGGAGAGCCCTTGGCTTTGCCTAAATCATGATTCAACTGGCTCCACTACTAACAGGCTCTCTGGTCTTGGCCTTGTTCCCTCTGGTAATTATACTTCATTAAAATGTGGAGGTTGGACTATATCCTGCAATGGTTTCTAAGCTTGCATCTGGTTATAATTTTCTGTAGTTTGGTAGGAAATGTTATTGGCTCTGGGAAGGAAGTAAGATAAAGCCATTGGCTTGGAGTAGTAAGAGGCTTTGGAGAGAACATTTGGGACAGAAAATACTGGAATACTGGAGGAAAAGATCTTGCTTCAAGGATCACTTGCATCTGGTCTCAGTACTGTTGTACAGTGGACAACCTATACAACTGTATGTCATGGCCCAGATTAAAGATAGATGTTTGTGAAGGGAGGAAGGGACTCTACGTGAAGATACTTCATATATTCATGCTGATTTTCAGTAAGGCTTGAATAGCTGGGAGTTCTTTGATGAATTGCCTTTTGTTCTTATAGTACTGTAGTTTCTTATCCTTGTGGAATTATCTTTATTTACTTGGGGATTTAAGTGTGGGATATGAGGCTTAGATGAAGGGAATTTTGTAAATTCAACAGTGAAATTATCAGCAAAAACATCTGCTCATTGTTTTGCTCACATTTTTGAATCTTTTAGAAATGACTGTTTTGAAGAAGGACCTGGCAATCCACTCCCAGAGTAATCTGTCATTGAAAACCCTATGAATAGCAGAGAAGCACTGACAGTGTGGGGCATAGCACAGTGTCAGAGAGTCTTTTATTCTGTTGTATTTAGGCTCACTATGAGTTGGATTTAACCTGATGTCACCTAACAACAACAATCCTACACTAACATTTTTAGTTCTTTATTTTATTTCTTAAAATACATTAAATACATATATTTTATATTCTGTGTCTGGTCATTGTCATATCTGAAGTTTTTGTGAATCTAGTTCTATGGTTTGTTGTTTCTGCTGGCTCTTGCTCATGTTACCTTGTTTCTTTTTAAGTCTGTGAAGTTATGTTGCCTAAGCCAAAAGTAGATTCTTCAGGAGAATTTATATTTGCTTCTGTGTGATGCCAGAATCTCTACCATTCCAAAGACCACTTTAAATGAAATTATTGGCTTCAGGATTTTGGGTCACCTAGTTATCCCAAGCCTGCTCCTGTAGCACTGTGGCATCCAGTCCCATCAGATCTCAGAAGCTAAGCAGGGTCGGACCTGATTAGTACTTGGATGGGGGACAGCCTGGGAACACCAGATACTGTAGGCTTGGGAAAAGACCCTGGCAACCCACTCCCAAAAATCAATCTGCCATTGAAAACCCTATGAATAGCAGAGAAGCTCTGACAAAAGTGTTTTGCCTATTGTAGGTAGGGTTGCTATAAGTCGGACACCAACTCATGGCACCTAACAACAACAAAA
This sequence comes from Pedetes capensis, assembly GCA_007922755.1. Lineage (NCBI taxonomy): Eukaryota > Metazoa > Chordata > Mammalia > Rodentia > Pedetidae > Pedetes > Pedetes capensis. The sequence continues at coordinate 3,501 of VMDO01007914.1, forward strand.
GTTATTGCAAGTCCATCAGTTAAAGACCATGAGAATTGGCTTCTTCTTTTTTTTTTTTTTTTCCCTCTTGGTACCAGGAGACTGAACCCATGGCCTCACACTTACTTTGCAAGCACTCTACCACTGAGCTGCACCCAGAGCCCCCTTTTTCATTTTTTAACATGAGACTGGGTCTCACTAAGTTATGCAGACTATCTCTAACCTTGAACTTGCAATCCGCCCGCCTTTACCTCCAGAGTAGCAGAGTAGTTAGGATTACAGGCATGTACCACTGTGCCTAGTCAGAGAGTTAGCTTTTAGTTGCAAATTCTCTAAGGAGATTTTCCATTCTCCTCTATATAATGTTAAGACTTGGATTAAGCATTTTTTTTAAATTTAACTTGCAGTTTCCTTGAAAGAAGAATGGTTATTTCTTGTTTACCTTTATACTAAGGGTGTGATCTTTGGTGTCTAACTTTAACTTTATGTAGTATTTGTATTTCCTGTTAGACTTCCTGCCTTGGCAGGGCCCTGGACATCACCTCCTATCCCTGGAATTCTTCAATGCCATGAGACGTAAAGCTCCAGTCCACCTGTGCTGGGCAAGTGTCTACAGGCAAAAGCTGGCTGCAGTGCTCTGCTGACTCCAGAGGGGTCCAGCTATAATTTCTTATTTGGTCTCTCAGTCCTTTTTCTTTATTAACACCTTATGAAAACACTTAACAAGACATTCTTGTATGAAGTTGATTAAGAACAGTCAATATTAACATAAGAAATGGAATTCCTAATTGTCTTCTATAATATTGATGAACATATCCCATAGTACGAAGCCATTAATGCCAGTCTTCTTTACAGTTATGGAGAGAAATCATTAGGATACTTGAAAAGCCTTCTGTACCTTCCTCTTTAGGTTTCTGTGTATGCTGTGCCTGACAAGATAAATCAAGCAGATTATGCGCTGGATGCTGCAGTGACTCTGCTAGAATTTTATGAAGATTATTTTAGCATTCCATATCCTTTGCCCAAACAAGGTAAAGATTTTGCAGATAATACAAAGTGGCATTTGATTAACCTAGTCATAGATTATGTCCTTATTATCAGTGCATTCCCAAGGTTCTCTGAACAGTCTGTCACATCATAAACCCCCAGCAGGTGTCCTACATCAGGTGGATCCTCCTGAGCCCCTCCTCACCTTTGATCTGCACAATAAAGTTCTAATGATGGCAGAGGCAGATCGTGATACCATTCCCAACCCTTATGGCATGAGAACTGTTTTGCTGTCTGGTATTATTAATGGACAATCAGCAGAGGACAGAGGCTGCACTTTCTTTACTATTGGCACATACTTGGCAAGGACATAGAGGGTGCTCAATTTTTTTTGAATGAATAAACTTACATAGTGTAAGAAAACATGGATTTTGCTTCTTATATGAGCCCTAAAACTACTGTGTGTTTGAGTTTTAGGTAATGGAGTTCTTGGGGATCCAAAATAGAGTGCATTACTGAGGAAATTGTTCAGATGATTTGGTTCCTAAACGCATGCTCCGAAAATTACAAAAGGAGTCAAGAGATCTGAGACTCAAGTCTGACTTGGTCACATTAGTAGCAAAATGGCTATAGTCACTGAGACCCATGAAGAGAGTTTCCCATCTGAAGCACCATAAATCTGCATAGGCACCTTAGCTTTTCTCTTGATCCTAATATCCATTCATTCTGGTGTTTAGTGTGTTTAGAAGAATGTGTTTCTTCAAAATTGGTGACCTGCTATATTACTTCCTTCCTAAGATCTTGCTGCGATTCCTGACTTTCAGTCTGGTGCCATGGAAAACTGGGGCCTAACCACATATAGAGAATCCTTTCTGTTATTTGATACAGAAAAGTCTTCTGCATCCAGTAAGCTTGGCATCACAATGACTGTGTCCCATGAACTCGCCCACCAGGTATACAACCTCAGCCACTTTTTTTTTTTTTTTAATGTATAGTTAGTGGCACATGCCTGTAGTCCCAGCACTCAGAAGGCTGAGATAGGAGGATCATGAGTTCCTGGTGTACATAATGAGACTCTATCTCAAAAACCTAAAAAATAAAATAAAAAATAAAATAAAAGAAAATACGAAAAAGAGAAAAAAATGAAACAAAACAAATCAAAAGGTTTAATGTTTATATTGCTTTTGTGAGCCACATGAGGCTATTTATGTAGTCATAGTTTTTACTTTGTTTTCCTTCTCATAGGTAAATTATTGCTTAAAGAGTTAGGTCTCATGTTTTGTGATGCATATTGAAAAATCTTTATTTTTACTTTGATAAAATACTCATTGTATAAATATATGTTCACATTCACAAATTTGTAACAGATATTTTAGATATTTCTTTCTGAATATGTTGGTTCTGTGTCTGCCATTATTGATAATGGATAATCCAGACTCCCTAGAAATGTGTGAATAAACAGAGTCATGATTTCCTTTCAGTGGTTTGGGAACCTGGTCACCATGGAATGGTGGAATGACCTTTGGCTCAATGAGGGGTTTGCCAAGTTTATGGAGTTCGTGTCTGTCAGTGTGACCCACCCTGAACTAAAAGTTGTAAGTTGCCAATTATGTTTTTACATTTTAGGTTAATCTGTTGTTTTATTCAATGTTGAAAAATATTTAGTAACCTTTGATTATAGGAGTTATGGATATATTTCATTGATAACTGTTGAAGCTTAGATATGAATCATGTTTCAAAAATGCTAGTGAACTTTTAATATATATCACAAGGACTTATTCCAGACTCAAGTGTGAATCTATGATTGTTGTTGTTGTTGTTAGGTGCTGTCGAGTCGTGTCTGACTCATGGCTACCCTCATAAGGTTTTCAATGGACAATTTTTTTCGAGATTGCCTTGTGAGTGGATTACCATGTTCTTCTCCCATTTTTGCAGTGCTGGGAATTGAACCCGGGACCTCAGAGACTGCAGAGCAGCGCTCTACCAACTAAGCTAAATTCCAGCCTCGAATCTATGATTACTATGAAATTATTAAATAGTATCTTCCGTTAATAAGAAATGGAAATAATGACAACCTGAATATTCTGTATTACTTCCTCAGACTTCAGGTTGCTCATCGCAGAAGTATTAGGTACAGATTACTATTATCTTAATTAAACCTAACTTGGCAAATCACATTGATATGCTTAGGATAACTTTCCGTTATACTGTGTAACAACATAGACTCATGTATCATAAATTTAATGCTTTACAATTCATATATTCATTTAAAAATTATATGTTAAACTTGAGAAAATCTCATACAGAAAAATTTAAATAAGTTTACTTTATGTAAAAAAAAGCCAAATTCTTTACCCTACTACTACGATTTTTTCATATGTGCATATTTATTATTTTCCATTTCACCTGCCTATACCCAAAATTTATACACACTTATAAGGCATATATCATTGTTATACTACAGTGAATAATAAATATTTTCCTATATTTCTAGATAATATTTAATAATAAAAGTGATTATGGATACATATTATTTAATTGGGTTAATGTGCCAAATAAAATAAAGGTTGGAATTTGTTCTCCAGCTTTTTCTTTTACTACTTTGTTTTAAAGCTAAATATCTGTTTTGATATAGTACAGAAGATGAATGGAAAAGTAGAAGTAACTCTAGACTTCACTTATATTTTGTTTGCCCTTAGGTGTAATGGTTTTGTTTTTAGGTTAATATGAAAAATTTCTTTATTCTAAAATGATAAGTATTCAAGATAAACAACATCTAAAATGCTTACCTAGAATCATTGTTTCTTGGATACTCTTTAGAAAGCACAGTAATTCTGTTTTATTTCATAAACTATAAATATGGAATAGGTTGGCATAGAAATTGGAAGTACAGCCGGGCACAGTGGCTCACGCCTGTAATCCCAGCGGCTTGGGAGGTGGAGGCAGCAGGGTCGCAAGTTTGAGACCAGAGGCAGTCTGCGTAATTTAGTGAAACCCTGTCTCAAAAAAGTAAAAAGAAAAAGTGGGCTGAGGGTGCAGCTCAGTGGTCCAGCACTTGCAGAGCATGCAAGTGCGAGGCCCTGGGTTCAACCCCCGTACCAGAAAAAAAAAAGAAAGAAAGAAAGAAAGAAAGAAAGAAAGAAAGAAAGAAAGAAAGAAATTGGAAGTACAGAACTATTACCCCAGATCACAGTTGATCTAAATGTCAGTAAGTTACAGGTGATACTTTCTGGTGTCTCTCTCTCTCTCTCTGTCTGTCTCTCTGTCTCTCTCTCTCTCCCTCCTGCCCTTCCTCTATCACTGTTTCTCCTTGTCTCAAAAGGAAGATTATTTCTTTGGCAAGTGTTTTACTGCGATGGAGGTCGATGCACTAAATTCCTCACACCCTGTGTCCACACCTGTGGAGAATCCTGCTCAGATTCGGGAGATGTTTGATGATGTTTCTTATGAAAAGGTAAAAGTGTACTATAATGGTGCAGTTTGGACACTAAACTGATTAATACAGGACAGAGAAGTTATAAGGAAGGCTGTGGGTTGGCTGCCTCTTGTCCAGGGCAACTCAGATGGAATGCCTTCTGCCTGACCATGCTGGCTGGCATGAACTCTTTTAGGCTGAACTTGAAGTTTAATCCTAAAGATTATATTATAATTGATTTTTTTAATTTCTGATTTCTTATGTTGCACATTTAACAATTTTTAAAGACAGCTGCAGTAAAAGAATTATTGCAAAATAAAATGTGTGACCAAACTGTTATTTGGGAGATGCAGGGAGCACAGGTAGGCAGGTCCAGAGCATGGATCTGGAAAATGGCAGCAAAAACATCGGTCCTTTTTAGAATAGGTTTATTAAACATAATACACATTTAAGAAATAATTAAGGAGAAATTGAGGCACCTGAGGAAACTTAGGTAGATCTGCAAAGTAACTTGGGAAATCCTCCATTCCCGGGGTGAATCAGTGTAAAGAGGTTTCTATTCCCCAGGGCCAGGTAAAGAAGCCAGAGAACAGGAGAGTTAAGTGGGACTTTAGAAGGAAAGGTGACTTGGATAGACAGAGAAGGTGGTGGGCCCGAGAGAAGGGAGAGATGTTCACATGGTTGCTGCAGAGAGAAGAGCAGAGAAAAAGGAAGAGAGAGAGCTTATGGAAGAAGAGAGGAAGAAGAGAGCGTGGGCACATGTTCCCTCTAGTTCACTCAAACTAAGGAGCACCCTGTGTGACACCAGCCCTGGGTGCCCAGCTTTGGGTGCCTAGTATGACCTGGGCCTAGGGTCTTCATTTTGTAAATGGCTCGAGGGCATGGGTACTGTGTGAGACCCCCTTGAAAATGTCCTTCCAATGTTCTCAGAGATGCATGTGGCTTCTTCATCATGGCAGAATGGCAGGAGCCACTTTCAGTCCTTTTCCTCCGTATTGCCTGCTAAAGCCTAAGCTAGCCACCTAGAAAAACTATAAATAACAATTATTTTTCTTATCTTTTCAGGGAGCATGTATTCTGAATATGCTAAGAGATTATCTGGGTGCTGACGAGTTTAAACATGGAATTGTGCAGTATCTCCAAAAGTATAGCTATAAAAACACAAAAAATGAGGACCTGTGGAATAGTATGGCAAGTGTGAGTATGTTTTCATGTATTTGGGATTAACTGGCTTATTATCTTGTTTTATTGCTTTGTGTATTCCTGTCCCACAGCACTCTTTCTGAGAAGAATCTTGTGTTTCCTGCAAAAATGAGAGTGATGTGCTTATTTTTGGTTTTTAGATTTGCCCCACAGATGGTGGACAAGCGATGGACGGCTTTTGCTCTAGAAGTGAGCACTCATCTTCATTGTCAGTAAGTCTCTCCATCTGTACATGTTTCCTTAAGCAGGTTCTTTTACTCCACATTCTTTTTTTTTGTGGTACTGGGGGTTGAACCCAGGGCCTCAGACTTGCACGCTTTGCAAGTGCTGGGCCACTGAGCTGCACCCTCAGCCCATTTTTTTTCCACAGAGGACTGCCTCTGGTCTCAACTTGCGATCCTCCTGCCTCCACCTCCCAAGCCGCTGGGGTTACAGGTGTGAGCCACTGCGCCCAGCCTACTCTATATTCTTTGAAATGTATCTCTGTTACAGTTTCTGAGGTCCTCGATTTCCTCACCTTCTTTCCAGTTAAGAGTGAATTCAAACTATATCAGACTGAGTAAAGAGTCTTAAATAGTATCTATACAAGAGGGTAGCACAGGTTCTGTGGTAATATTTCTCACTGATAATATTTCCTTTCACTTCACACTTTCTAAAGCAGTGGATTTATGACATGTTTCTATGGTAGATTAGGGCTATATTGTATCAATCAGGAAAATAGGTCAGTCATTTCCAGAGCTCTGCATTTGTGAAAAAGCAAATGATGGCCGTGAGGAATCTTGAACACTTACTAAGTGTCAGGCACATGCTGAGCACTTACATGTATTATCTCCTTTATGCTTCACTACAAACCTGTGAGACGGGTGCATGTGGGAATATGAATTCCAAAGGTATGTGGTCTGTAGATTGCAAAGTGGGGACTTGAAATTAGGTCTAACTCATGTTTTTAACTGCTAAGCTATAAAATATTCATAACATCCAAGTCACAAAGCAGCCTGATTCTCTGTTTTTCTGGATTTGTGGAATATTTTTTATAGACAGCTATGGGTGAATCTGGAAATTCAACAGAATTCTATCCACATTTTTGTTTGATATTAGATATTGCTTTATTTAGTAGCTTATAGATCTATCTTACAGAATACTTTATCGTTTACTAGCCCTTAAATCTTTCATTTATTTATTTTTTAAGTATTAAGAACATATCCCCTTTTAGGTTTGCAACCATTTGTTAGGTGTGGGTCATCTCCATGATATTGAATTGCCTTGCTTGTCTGAGAGCCAGCTCCTTATGTAGGGGTTGAAAACCTGACCACTTTCTCTTCCTTCTCCCATTCACTCATTTACATGCCTGCATGGTGCCCAGTGCTGTGACAGCTGAACTAAATTTGCTCCCTGTGCAGACATGTGTATTGGAGGAGATTGAACCATAAACAGCTGGAGCTCTCTTGGAGCCATAAACAGCTGGGGACATTGGGAGAAGGGAGCCAGGACAGGAGGCTATGGAACAGGAGAAGGGGGCAGGGAGCTTCACAGAAGAGGCTGTCAACTGGTAGCGGCCCTTTGAGCACAAGCTGTCCTTTTCTTTCTAAGTGGGTGATGCATCTCCCTTTTTGTTTATAAACCAGCACTGGCATCAGGAAGGTGTGGATGTGAAAAGCATGATGAACACCTGGACGCTGCAGAAAGGCTTTCCCCTGATAATCATCACCATGAGAGGGAGGAACGTACACATGAAACAAGAGCACTATATGAAGGGGTCTGACGAGGCCCCAGAAACTGGGTAACGCTCATAGCTAAAACTCATTTTGTTGCCTATGTAACATCTGCCTGATAGGAAAAGATCTTGCTTTTGAAACAGTACCCTTACCTTGATCACTAGAATATTTCAATTGAATCCAAATGTCCTGCACAGTTGATTTATATCCCCATCTTTCCGAAAGGATAAGGAGGCTTTGTTATTCTTGGTAAAGCTGATGATATATAATTATTTTAATATTCTCATGCTTTGTAGTTTAATAGAAGGTAATTTCTAGTTACTAGATTGAAATTAGCTCTGATCTAAGCAATTACCACTAAATAACAATAGTGTCTGGCATTTACATTGGAGGTGACAAAAGAATTTAAGTGATTTCTGGGAGTTATGAGAGACTGAGTTCTCTTCTTTGGAAATCTGAGATAGACCTTGAAAACTGTCAGATTAATGCCACAGAAGGATTTCATTAGAAATGGGATGCTGCAACTTGATTGACTCTGCATGGACATTATGTAATTTTTTTTAGCATATTGTGGTTTACCCTTTACTGGTTATACATTCCATTACATGCATTGTTTCACTTAGAGTCACATATTCTAAAAATCAATTCCTAGCACATTCAAATGACATGTAAAATCATATTGCAAGTATTTAAAATATTTGTTTTATCTTTAAATAATTTGAGACTTATGAAGTTGCAAGAATACTACAAAGAATTTCCATATATGCTTTACCCAGAAATGTATTAATCCCATCACTCTTACTTTGTCATTTTCTGTACATATACATAGAACATTACATAATGTGCATATAGGTACTACATAACATGCATATATATGCAATGTTTGTAATATTATATATAATATGTTGCATATAGTATGCGTGTGTATGTATATATATTAATGTGTGTGTGTATATATACATATATATATGTGTATATATATATATAGAGAGAGAGAGAGAGAGGGAGAGAGAGAGAGAGAGAGAGAGGAAGAGAAAGAGTGGAGGAGGGATAGGTTAGAGACATCCTCTTTTCCCCTTAAATACCTGGGTGGTATTTCCTAAAAAACAAGAACATTCACTTACATATTCACTGTGTAATTATCAAAAATAAGAAATAAACTTGACATAATACTATTTTTAAATCTGTAAATCACCATTCAATGTTTCCAGTTGTCTTAAAATATTTTTATATGAAAATAGGAAAAATCTGCTTTAGGATTCAATACAGCATCACATTGTATTTAATTATAACATCATTTTGGTCTTTTTTTTGTGAACTATTTTTTCAGTCTTCATGTTTCTTGAGATTTTTGAAGAGTTTAGGCTAGTTATTTCATAGACTAGTTTTCAATCTGTGTTTTCTTCTACTGTTTCTTCATGATCAGGTCCAGGTTGTGCATTATAGGAGGAGTTCCACAGAAGCAATGCCCTATCCTTCTCAGTACCTGATTTAGGAGGCACATGATGTCAACTTGTGCCACTACTAGTAGTCACTGGTTGATGTTAGGTCTCTGGCCCTCAAATACCAGTCACTTGAGCCTAAATTTCTAGCTCTCCTTCAGGAGTCCAAGAGGATGAGTGGTCCTTGAACTGGAAAGCAGGCTAGCTATGTTTTGAGATCTTGGTGGTAGCAGCTGGATACCATCCTTTTCTAGACCAGCCAGTGCCTAACACATGATAAATGATTTAATAACGGTATTTTGAATGAATCAGAAAATGAACACTCCATCTTTCATTTCTTTTAGGTACCTATGGCATGTTCCATTGACGTTCATTACAAGCAAATCAGACTCAGTCCAGAGATTTTTGCTGAAGACAAAGACAGGTAATTTTTTGTGGAAGTAACTAGTTTAATTCAAGGAAGAAGTATGGAAATGTGTAGGATTTAAATACTAAGCTTATTTTGCTATTTATCTTGTTTAAAACAAAAGAGACTAGGTTGAAAATATTGCCTCATTTAAAAAAAAACATGGCCAATATAATGCCAGATAGAAATGAAAACAGCTGAGTTATATATTATGAAAAAAGAAAGCTTACCAATGAAAATTTTCATTATTTTGTTAACATTACTGGGGAATGTTGCATATATGACCAGTAACGTGATTGCATTCTTTTCATAGATTTATAAATCTCACAAAATTGACATCTAAAGTTAGTGTTGATTTGGCCTATCGGATTATTGTTGTCTGGTTTCTAAAAGAAATAAATGACTTCAATTTGTTCATTATTAAAGTCTTCTGTAGTTCCATGTCCAGTCTCTGATCAGACATGCTTTCATCAGTCAAGAGAGCAAATAGAGCTGTGATTTATTTGCTCTAGATGTGCTCATCCTCCCAGAAGCAGTGGAATGGATCAAGTTTAATGTGGGCATGAATGGCTATTACATTGTGCACTATGAGGATGATGGATGGGATTCTTTGACTGGCCTTTTAAAAAGAACACACACAGCAATCAGCAGTAACGATCGGGCGATTCTCATTAACAATGCATTTCAGCTTGTCAGGTAATACAAGCTGCTCAAAGTTGTGCTTTATTTCTGAAAGCAGCTGTTATTGTTCACATTCTTGATTTCTAAAGATCAAAGTGATTGATTACTAATGAGAAGCTGAAAAGTGTTTTCTCCTAAGTTCTTCTAACAATAAAAGGTTGCTTTTAACTTTATGATTAACCTCCTGTCATGTCTGCTAGGTAACTTGAAGTATGTAATCTGTATTTTAAGTTTTCTCATTAACAACTTAGATAGTTGTTGTTGTTAGGTGCTGTCTAGTCGAGTCGTGTCCGACTCATAGCAACCCTCATAGGGTTTTCAATGGCAGATTGTTTCGGGATTGCCTTGGGAGTGGGTTGCCACATCCTTCTCCGATTTTTGCGGTGCTGGGAATCAACTCGGGACCTCAGAGATTGCAGAGCGGCCCTGTACCAACTGAGCTAAATCCCAGCCCAACAACTTAGATTAGACTGAGGCAAATCTGTATAAAACTAGGAGACATCCTAGTGAGGCCCTTTGACTCATCCCTAAAGCCTTGTTCTGCAGAATTTTCTGGCCCTGCTACAGAATATCGGATTTCCCTCTGCTGAGTCTTCAACCATCTCGAAGCCTTCTTGGAAGACTAAGCAACCAAGGTCCAATTATTTGCATTACATTTCTTGTTTTACAGAGGAGATTAAAAAGTAATATAAGACAAACAACAAAAACTCCCAGACACCTGAACTTCACACCATATAAAATTCGGCCCAACCAAATAACGTTTGAGAATGGTTGAGTGAGTGGTTGAGGATAGAGTGAACACTGTCCACTTTCCTCTCCCATTATATTTTTGGTTTTGTTTTAAGTGAATATTATTTGTACAAAATCATGTTTCATATGGAAATTTTTACACATATGAATGTACTTTGATCATATTCTTGCCTTCTTCACCCTCTCTTGTCCTTCCCCTTCCCACTGGTCCTACTTTTTAAAAAATCTGGATTCTGCATGTGAGAGAAAATGTGTGATATTTGTCTGAGTTTGCCTTATTTTGTTTAATATGATGATCTCCAGTTTCATTAATTTTCCTGCAAATGATGTGATTTAATTCTTCTTTATAGATGAATAATACTCCGTTGTGTATATATAGCAAATTTTCTTTATTCATCCTTTAGTAGTTACCTAGGCTGATTCTATAACTTGGCTATTATAATACTGCAGTAAATATGGGTGTGAAGGTGTCTTATTGTAACGCTGACTTCGATTTCTTTGGGTAGTAGTATAGCAGTATCATATGGTATTTCTATTTTTAGTTTTTTGAGGAACCTGCATACGGATTTCTCATAGTGGCTGAACTAGTTTACATTCCCATCTTACACAAGAAGAGCAAACTGCAATTCTATAACTATTCCATTTATATAAGTGCTCCTTACCCACAGACCAACCCCCCTCACTGCCTGCACCCTTGCCAGCATTTGTCGTCTTCTTGATGACAGCCATTCTGACTGGAGTGAGTTGGAGCACATGGAAAAAATGCTCAAAATCCTTAGCCATAAAGGAAATGAAAATCAAAACTACAATTTTTTTTTGTTTTTAGTAAATGCTTCCCTAAAACTCAAATTTCTTCAATATTTGGTGGAAGTAAAGTCCTAAGGGGAATCATCCAGGTGGGAAGGAATACCTCTACAGTTTTCATACCTCATGTCCTTCTACCCTGAATGTAGAGTTCTTCCTTCTCTTCTTCTGCCACCACACTGGGTCTTCCACGGTGGCAAAAAGCAGTGGAGGAGAAAGTTAAAAGTTGCCTATCTACCTATTTCTTCCTGCCAAAAAGTTTCCCTATGGGGCCTATTGCTGGAATCTTAGAGGGTTTTATGTTTACTTATTTAAGTATATATCCCACCACTGAAGATTTTATTTTTTTAAATTTTTATTTCTGCAGTACTTGGTATTGAATGCAGGGCCTCACATATGCAAGCAAACACTCTACCACTGAGCTACACCTGCAGCCCATTTTTTATTTTTTATCTTGAGACAGGGTCTTGCTAAATTATGCAGGCTGCCTCTGGTCTCAAACTTGCAATCCTCCTGCCTCTACCTCCTGAGTTGCTGGGATTATAGGCAGGTGCCACCTTGCTGGGTTGCCACTGAAGGTTTTAACACTGACCCTCTTTTGTGAAGGATTTCTATGTATATTCAGTGTCTTTTTGAAATAGAGAAGGTGTTTAACTCCAGGGACTCATATTTTTGCTGAATGGCAGTCCCTCTGGCCAAGCTTATTGAAAAATCAAAGATCAAAGGATCAAAACCTTCTTATTCTGTAAATTCAGCATAGAATCCAGTGTGTCCTAGAGAATAGACACTGACATGCTCCTTTTTGTCTTAGCCACAAGCTAGCCCTTGCTCTATTAGCCCTTGAGACACTTCTTCCCCAGTGTAATCTTGTCAGATGTTCTGTATTACAGAAAGGACACTAAGGTAGAGGTCATTATTTATAAGGAACACCTATCTGATTGTTTTGTTCAAAGACTGTTATATGTTGAAGCAAAAAGTTGATTTCCTAGAATTTATTTTAAACTTATAACCATGGTGTCTCTTGCTCAGCATTGGAAAGCTATCGATTGAAAAAGCTTTGGATTTGACGCTGTACCTGAAAAACGAAACTGAAATTATGCCTGTGTTCCAAGGTTTAAGTGAGCTGATACCTATGTATAAATTAATGGAGAAAAGAGACATGAATGAAGTAGAAACTCAATTCAAGGTAAAAGCCTGAGATAAATGGAATCGTTATATAATTGTATGATGCTTTTCTTGTTAACAAGTAAACAAGTAAAAGCAAATAAATGTTAACAAGTAAAAGCAAATAAAAATTCAGTTTTTGGACTGATTAGCAAAGATTTTGGTTTAATTTGCACTAAAGTAGGAATGGTAATGTTAGATTCTGTACTTAATTTCCATGGATTTGTTACTCTATTCCTTTCACAAATCTTTTATTTCATTTGACATCTCCCATTACGGTTGATATTAAGATTTTCTGGAGCTCTTAGTAGTACTTGAGGAAGAGGTAGAAAATTGTTATTTTGACAAAATGTCATGAAGTTTTGTCGCATAATTTGTTCACAAAATTTAGTCATATAAACTTTTAGTTTAAAAGTGGCAATTTATCCTGATTAAGATATCTTCGGAAAAGATTGTTATGCAGTTACTAAAGTCATTCATTATTATTTCTTGGTTTTGACCCTTTTTATAATTGAAGGTAAACAGCTACGAGATCTAAAGTAAGTTGGATTAAGCTTTAAAAATTAGTCCCCATTACCTAAACATGAAACAATCTATGACAGTACTCATGACACAGGTCACTATTCCCTTTCCTACACCCCCAGGCCTTCCTCCTCAGGCTGCTGAGGGATCTCATTGAAAAGCAAACATGGGCAGATGAGGGCTCAGTCTCTGAGCGAATGCTGCGGAGTCAGCTCCTCCTCCTCGCCTGCATGCACAAGTATCAGCCTTGTGTGCAGAGGGCAGAAGGCTATTTCAGAAAGTGGAAGGAATCCAATGGAAATATGAGGTCAGTCCCCACTGAATAACCAGTTGATGTAAAGAGTATCTTTTTCAGTTCCCCTCATTGTTGTTGTTGTAACAATTGGGAAAAGCAAGAAGTATAAATGTCTCCCCAATGACACCATTTTGGTAAAGAAATTGCATTTTAAATTTTTCTATGTATTTCTCAGCTTTCTGTTTTAAGGAATGCTAGGAGAGAACTTCTGTGCTTAGAAGACAACTGGAGAGTCAGAACAGGATTGCAGTAATTCCCATTGTGTGTAGCTAATATAAAATCTGTAATGGCCATGTCAGACAAACAGGGACAATGCATTTTACAGTTGTTTCTTCGGCCTCCAATGCCCCTGACAGGGGTACTTAGTAATTACTAATACTGTCTAAGCAAGGTAGGATATTACCATATCAGAAAGTCTCTATTCTTGCTATATACTTTTAGTCTTTTTATATTTGGAGCTTAAATGCCATTGAGGAAACATACTGGCAATTGATATCCTTCCATTTAAAGAAATGCTGAACAACAATCATCCCATTAGATTCCTGACAAGTTCACAGAGTAAATTTTGAGTCTCATTTGAATTTTTTTTTTTGGCTTGAGAGGTGACAACTTAATGAAGTTACTCAGCATTATTAAAATATATATGTAGGTACTTAGAAAAGTGACATTTCTTGTGTTTCTGAGAAGGCTACATAAAACTTGATTTAGGTATTTTCTCTTGCCTCTTTTCATAAAATATAAATGAAAGAAAGCAGTGATTTCTGTTATATTTCCAGGCATGCTTCTCTGAGCATGAGGCCAGTTCATGATTGGTCACCTCTGTGCATCTAAATGCACTTTCCCCAGCTCAGATTCTCATGGGTATGTTCTTTCCCACAGCCTGCCTTCCGATGTGACCTCTGCAGTGTTTGCTGTGGGAGCTCAGAACACAGAAGGCTGGAATTTTCTTTATAGTAAATATCAGTCTTCTTTGTCCAGTACTGAGAAAAATCAAATTGAATTTGCCCTCTCTATGAGCCAAAATAAGGAAAAGCTTCAGTGGTGAGTCATTCATTCATGCTCACGTGACAAGGGAATTTGAATTAAATCAGATCATCGTGGCACGTGCTTTCATTCCCTTGGCCAGGAACTGCCTATTCTGCTGGGAACATTTGTGCAAGTGGGCACACATCTAATGAGAATGGCAAATAATTCGGGAGAGCCAAGTATTGGGAAAATAGTTAAAAGGAGTATATATTGGGTATCTTTAAAGCAATAACATACTTGAAATATTTATTAGAGATATTCTGTTTAATTATTCTTTTGAGCAAATGAGAGAATACATGAAAAGAGGTATTATAAACACTATATAAATGTTTTTATTATTATGGAGCTATAGTGGGTTTATCAGACTCTGGTTTCCTTATTGGCAAACTGTTTTTTTTTTCTCTTATGTTACTTTATTGCAGTTTTTACAACTGTTTCATCACCTACTCATTGTTAACATTTCTTCTCTTAATCATCATAGGCTACTAGATCAAAGTCTTAAGGGAGATGTAATAAAAACCCAGGAGTTTCCACATATTCTTACGATCATTGGCAGAAACCCAGTGGGATATCCATTGGCTTGGCAGTTTCTGAGGGAAAATTGGAATAAACTTGTACAAAAGTAAGTACTGCCAAAAATTGTGTTGGAACTGGATAAGTTCTTTAACCTTGCTGTATTTTAGCTTTGCTGTCATGAAAGAATAGTAATAGTCTAAGTGGAATTTTTAAAATTGAAGATAGGAAATAGAGGTACTTAAAATATCCTTATAAAATATAAAACCCTTATCCAATGCTAACTAATGCATCTAGATAGTAATGTTTTCCATTCCATCTGGAATGGCCCTTTCCCATACCCACTAGCTTGTCTGAAGCCTTCCTCCTTCCAGGCCAGAACATATCTTCCATTAGCACTCTTGATGTTTGCATCTGCTTTTGTCTAACTCTTGTGGCACTGTCTACCACCATGATCTCTTTTGGATTTATATTCTTTTATTCAGCTGTTGGCATGTACTACATTTTACAACTAGGTCTCAACCCAATTGAAGCTAGTGATCATATTTTATGGACTTTTTCATGCCTAATCAGTTTTTAGTTAAATGCTACAGCATATATGAGATACTTAAAATATATGTTAAATGAATAAATATTTCACAATACATTTTGACAATGTCTATGTTTAGGTTTGAACTTGGCTCACCTAGCATAGCCCACATGGTACTGGGAACAACAAATCAATTTTCTACCAGAACACGTCTTGAAGAGGTAAAAAAATAAATAAATAAATTCTTTTTTTAAACTTAAGTGACAATTAGTGCCTAAATATGGGGCAGACAACATACTTTAAAAATATTTGGGATTGCAATAGTTGCCATTTGGAAATGGGAGATAGATTTCGTCATTTAGAATCTATTTTTGGATTCCACGGTACTGACATGAACAAAACACAGTTGCAAATAATCTAGTGAAAACTGCTTCTTTTGAAATATGGTAAGGTCTGTTCTCTGTCATTAAAACCTCTAGGACATAGAAACAAATTACTTGAGACAATTGTTGTTAAGTGCCTTCAAGTCAGGTCCAACTCATAATGACCCTCCTAGGGTTTTCAATGGCTGATTGTTTTGAGATTGCTTCCAGAATGGATTGCCACGTCCTTCTCCCATTTTTGTGATTCTGGGGATGGAACTTTCTGGGGAAAGCACAGAGCAGCACTCTACCAACTAAGCAAAACCCAGCCCACTTGGGACAATTAATCATTGTTTAAGGACGTTAAGACTGGGCACTAGAGGTACAAATGGCTGATGTGGTCATCCAACTATTGTGAAAGAGGCAGGTCTTGGGTTGGGGGTCTTCCATATCCAAATTCATGGTTTTCCTGTTGCTTATCATGTATACTATCTATTGCTGGAAATAATTTTGGTCATCTTATAAAGTTCATCTATAAAATAATTATTGAATTAAAAAATAAGGAGCTGTTGAGCATTGTGGCATGCACCTATAATTCCAACAACTTTGGAAGCTGAGGCAGGAGGATCATGAGTTCAAGGCCAGAGGCAGCCTGTGCAACTTAGTAAGAATTTATGCCAAATAAAAAATAAAGAATAAGCTGGGGCGATAGGTCAGCAGTAGAGCACTTGCTTAGCATGTGGAAGGCCCTGGTCTCAACCCCCATTACTACAAACAAACAAAAATAATAAAAGAACTTTATAGTGGACAGGAAGTAACTGTATGAGGGGCTTACACTGAAGATAATTATTACAGCAGTACCCTAAATCTATCACAGAGCTTCCCGCCAGTCAAGCAAAAATGAGAAATCAGTATGAGTTATTCTCATTGTCTGGTAAGAGAGACCATGGAGTACACACATATTCCACAAAAGCAGATTTTCCTGTAGTCCTAAACTGCCCATTGCACAAAAAAATGTTCTCAGCCAGATTTGAATACCTAGCTGGAATGCTGCATTTCTGAGGCAGATGAAGACAGAAGAGATAGTTATGGGTCAGGAAAAGGGTTAATAAGCTGGCTTTGTGTAGAAGGTCTATTCTTTAGTGGTACCATCATGACAGACTCTTTTAGGATTAAATATTTTGATCAGTTGGTGAATATATTGATGTGGTCTGATTGCTGAGGGGTGCCTACAGTGATTTTTAATTGATAGGGAGTTCATCTCAGATTCTGGAGTGTGCAACAATAGGCTGAGCTGTGATATGAAGTAGGGCAGGGGAGGAAGATGGTGTTGTGGGACACCCCATCAGGGGCCATGTGTTCAATTTATGGAGAAGTTATCCTGAGATGTAATTTTGAAACAACTGCATCATTTCAAGTTGGAATGTGATCTTTCCAAAGCCTATTCTTACCCTCACCCCTATTCCCAAACTCATAATATGGTATTATGACATGGAGTTTTAAGGAATTAGCTGTCTGGAATCCATGCTAAAAAAATAATACATCTTGGCCTACACTTGCTTCCTGACTACAAAATAAAAAAATGATGGATTAATGCTGTAAAAATTTATGGTAAAAGGGTAAGAACTCTTTAAGGTGAAAGAAAATAGCAAAATGCTTAGTGTTGTGACAAAGCCAGCCTATCCCTCATGTGAGGTTAAATGATTCAGAGACCTAGAGATGAAACAAGAACAAAGACACTTTTGAGGAGATAGCCAAGAGTCTCTTATCTCTTTAAAAGACTGGAGAGCTTTCTGTAGATTTTATCTTGAGGAAACAGTACATGACTTGTAGATAAAAGATTGGCAAGCTTTGGGGTCTTACCACTATAACTTGTTAAGAAACCCATTTCCCTAAGTGTTCCTATAATAACATAAAATGTCAGGCCCATGGAGAAAGACTGCATTTATGTGGTTGAAACTGTTTTGCTTGGCAAAGAAGATACTCTGTACATTCTGTGTTTTAGATATCATGCTTTAAAAAATTAAGTTTGCATCTGTGCGTATTGAACTGAATACACATTAAACAGACACACTCGAACCTTAACTATAAAATGGTAAACAGTGAAGCCTTTTAAAGCTTGGCAACTGTGAATAAATAAAAGAGTGACAAAGAAGAACACAAAACATGACATCATTAGCCATGAACTCTTTTCGTAAAGATTAAACTTAAATATATATAACCATATCCAGACACCTGGGGCTGCCTTCTACATAGAATTTTGACAAGTGCTGGAATTCTGTCTTCAGTTTTAACTACCCTGAACTTGCATTTGTTTAATGTAACAAAGTTAATTTTTAAAAATCCATTTTTTTTTCTCAAAAGGTAAAAGGATTCTTCAGCTCTTTGAAAGAAAATGGTTCTCAGCTTCGCTGTGTTCAACAAACAGTTGAAACCATTGAGGAAAACATACGTTGGATGGATAAGAATTTTGATAAAATCAAAGTGTGGCTGCAAAACGTAAAGCTTGAACTGCTGTAATAATTCTTGCCAAGTTCCTGTGATCTGTAATTGCCATAATTTTGTTCAATGTGAATATTTTCAAACTAGAGATGGTTGTTTTGCCTCCAGCTGAATGTACTTCCTTTCAACTCTATTCATTTGACCATTTCTGTGCAAAGATTGGCTGTTAGTTTTTCCATCAAGGGCTATTGGTGCCATGTATTTTATTGACAGCTACTGTAGTGTAAACCCAAGTGGTGGGTTTCCTTTTCTTTCTTGCTTTCTTTTATGCGTTAAGCCCATCAGTGTCCAAACCCCTGCAACCCACGCATCTCTCACTCCTAAGCTACTCTATCAATGTCCCTGTTAGACTCTGAATAGTGAAGAGTACTACACATCCAACACCTGCAACAAAAACTAAGATGGAGTGTGCCTAGGCTGGAGCTTCCGGTGCCTCCCTAGGGTGCTGTCCACTGTCTCCCTGGCTTCATGTCTGGGTGCTGATGTGCAGGGCCTGAGTTATCCTTGGGTGTAGCCTTCCTCACCTTTGACTTTGGTCAATGGAGAGCCCCAGGAGTTTGGAGCTGGGGATGGAGGGACAGGTATTTATTCCCCTGGTTTCCCCTGCAGGTACCTTAGCTGGTCTCCTCTGCAGAGGTCTCAGCTCCTGAGAGGTGGCTTTTTCCCAGATAGTCTTCTCCACCTCTGGGCTCTGTTCACTGCTTCTTGTTCTCATTCCTTCAGGAGTAGGGCCCATAATGGGAGCCTGGTGGCACTAATCCTGCAGGTACCTGTGGTTTCCAAACACCCTAACCATACCTTGTAAAAAATCCTTGTACAGCACCTTCCTCAGATAAGTCTAACTTGAGAGTCAACTATTTCCTCAGGGACCCTTACTGATAGTGTCCCTTCCAAGAAAAGCAGAGTGCACTCAGGTGTGCAGGAGACGATGGCCATGGGGGCATGTAACAGAGGAGGCTGCTCACCTCAAGGCAGCTGGCAAGCAGATAGAGAACCAGAGAAGAAGGGTCTGAAGACAAAATGCACCCTTCAAAGGCACACCCCCAAGATCCACTTCTTCTGACAAGAATCCACCTCCAAATAGCCCATTCAACTGTGAACTCATTAATGGATAATCCCTCCATCAGGGCAGAGCCCTTATGATGCAGTTGCCTCTCAACAGTGCCATCAGCTGGGGGCTAGGACTTGAATACATGAGCTTTTTGGGGGGACACTTCCTATCCTAACCACAATTAATATGTTCATAATTCTATTTTTATGCCCATTGCATAGTTGATGCTTTTGAGAAATAAAAATAAAAACAAATTGTTGGTAATTTCTTCCCCAGGCTCCTTTACTTCCAAAAAACATACACAGCCAAAATTTTAATGTAAAATATCTTCCTTTAATCATATTTTATATCTTGATAAATGAAACACAGAAATACTGATTTTCAGTTTTGGTCACCTATCTTCATTATTTTCAGAAGAGCCCATTTTCTAGACAGATACAACACTGCAATGTGTAGAAACTTTTTAGTATAATATAAAATTGCCTAATCTTTACTTCTAAGCAGACATTTGCAATTATTTTCTTTTGGCTAGATGTGGCGGGTGAGGGGGACTATTTTAGATCCCATAGCTTACTCAAATCATGGTGGGTTACTAGCAAACACCAGTCTTAAAGGTATTTCTAATAAAAAAGGTATATTCTGAGTACCTTTAAATGAATGTTTAATTTTACAAGCATTCTTAAATCTCTGAGTTTTGCTTTGTCATTTAAAAGTACTTCTTGTATGCATGGAAATTAGTAGTACTGCAGCCATAGCCTTGCAACACATTCAAAGGTTTTGGCCTTTTTAAAACAGAAAAGAGCAACACCTCTAATGCCCAAATAGGATTATATGTAGTTAAAATCCCTCAGGAATAGTGATCTTTTAATTTTCTTGTCAGTGCCTTGAAACTAGAATAATGACTGCCTCTTTAATAGGACAGAGGGAGAATTTGAAATCCAGTAGGTATGTACATGACTTGTAGGGAATATTTTAGAGAGCATTAACAAAATTTGATGCTCATTAGAAACAATTTTATTATTTTTCCTTGCCCTTACCCTGCCCATCGCCCTTAGACAGTATTGGTGATATTATTTATGTTTAGAGAAGTTAGTGAAGTCCTAACAAAAGCTTTAAATTCCTGCTAGGGAAGGTCATGCTCTCTGGAAACAAGAAACTCCAAATCTGTTTTATGGTATGTATCTGACATCTTTTCCTGCATTCGCTGCCAGGAAATAAAGATGAATTATTTATCAAAATTCCATCAATGATATCAGTACAGTGCTCATAAACTATTCTGAAAGATCAGAGAAACCATTTAAAGTTGTAAGATATCAGAACCTAGTTCTTAAAATTCTTTGGGGGAAAAAACACAACTTTATATTTCAGCATATATGTATATTATATATGTATATATATACATATATATAAATACACATATATGATTTTATATATATACTTATATATATTTTTATTTTATATGTGATATTTATTTATTTATTTATTTATTTATTGAGACAGGATCTGGCTATACAGCCCCAGCTGGCCTAGAACTCACTATGTAGTCCAGGCTGGCCTTGAACTTGTGGCAATCATTCTGAGTCTGCCTATTGAATGCTGGGATTGCAGGCATGCACCACCATGTCTGGCTATATAGTTTATTTTTAAAGCAAAAGGTCATTTTGTATTTGGTAAACTTAACTTCCATAAAGCTAGATGCTATATAATGCAAAGACCAATGTGGCAAATGGCTCTAAGCAAATAATTGCTATCCAGATTTCATGTAGAAAGAACAGAAGCCACAGTTTAATTACATGGTAAACCAACACACTTCAAGCCATATGAATATCCTAAGAATTAAATTTTCTTATTCTTGAGGCTTGCTATACAGCGACTTTTCTACCCTGAATTTTGTTCCTCTGTTATCTTAATTCAAGTCTCAGTGTGTTTTGTCCGACTAAATGTTATAGAAATCATCACCTCTGGCAAAGAAGAGTCCAAACTGAAAAGGAGATGGGGCTTTCTAGTATATCCAAGTTATCTGCTATTAATTTATTATTAGCAGCCCAAGAGGAGATATGTGCCCAATATACAATATTTCATGGTTGACTTACAAACATTAACCCAAAGAAATAAGTACAGTTCAAAAGTCCAAGAGAAAGGTGAGTAATAAGGAAATCAAAATATTGACAAATGTTTAAAGCATTATTTTCTAAATGCTAAAACAAAACATTAAGTGCAAACTGAAAATATCAGTGAGATTTACAGGCACTGTGTGTAAATGTGCAAAAGTTTGCAAAGTTTTTCTTTCTATTTTTTGTATGTTGCTTTAAGAAACTTTATCAAATATATTTCTTACAAATATAAAGCTTTCTTTCTCTCCCAACTGAAGGCAATTTTAAAAAATTCAAAGTTTGTCAATATTTAATAACACAGGTGAACCAGACAAATTCATTTTCTTTCTGAAAAGGAATAGCAAACCAATGTTTAAGAGGTCAAAAGACTTAACAAATACCGCTGTCTAGAAGCCACCCAGAAAAATCTCTGTTGCTAAAGCTTTTGTTCTTCAAGTCATCATCCACCAGCTGAAGATGGTATAGGAAGAGACCTTGAAAAATTCAAATAAGAAATTCATTGAACCATTTGTTATGTGACTTTTGTGTTATAAACATAGACAATATGCTACTTAGCAAAAGCATTACATAACAGACAAGAAGGAATTTCCTATAAGGAAATATGAGAGTGATTTCCTAACAGAAAATTTTCATTGCATTCTGAGAAAGATCTTAGAGCAGTTCTAATTAGTATACATCCTTTTTATAGGAAATAAAAATTGATCTTATTGAGAGAACTGAACCAGATTTAACCTTACATTTTGATTTCATTTAGGTTTTGATCAATAAACAGTTTTATGCTTTGATGGTTTAAAGTAAGACTTCCCCTCTATGAAGATTCAGATAATGACCCCTTTCTAAAGACAGATCTCAGAGATTCCTTCAACTATTGGATGTTGTCAATCACCATAAATTCGAATCAAACAGCACTTTACTTTCCAAAATTGAGACAAATGAAAGTGGTCAGTCTTTAGCCTTTGTTCCAAAAATCCTATAATTTCCACTAGACTCTAAAAGTATTTCTCCTCACCTTACCACATACTTTTAGGTAGTATCAATTAAGGACATTTCACTACAAGTTGTAACATGATAATTTTGCTTTGTCATGAATCTGTAGCCATAAGCATCTGGATTTCAAAGGTTCAACTAGCTTCAGATGTCATTTTCTTTGAGTCTAGCCTAATATTTTAAAGAGCTCTTAATCATAAGATTAAAGTTTTTAAATAGTCCAGTAGTACAATCTTCCCATTGAGTGTTTTTCAGATAATGAACAAATACTCTGAATTCTGCAGTGGGCATTTCATGACAATAGTTTAAAGAAAGCATGAAATATGCAAGAGTTGGAATTCATTTATTTCCCCATAACACAGGTTGGGGAGAGTGGGGGTGGTTGTCTTCAGTTACAATAAACACTCAACTCACCAAACAGTATAAACTTTAACTTCTATTTCCTTCATCAGGTTTTGGCTTGGAAGCTTCCTCCGTTCTCTAAAAGGGAAAGCAAAACCATCCGTGAGCTCTCTCTTTTCTGGATTAAGTGTCAAAAATTTGATACATCAGGGAAAATTTATGAAGAAATGAGATCCTTAGAATTAAAGGGACAGATGATGGCAATTGGTGGGGGAAAATAAGATGGTCCTTTCTATGTTTCTCTCCTTCATTTGACACAAACACTGATCTTCCTCATCAAATTTATAAACTAAAAATCCTCAATTTCTCACTCTAAACTTTTTATTAAAAACAAGTTTCGTAGGTAAATTTTTAAAAGTACACAGGTGTCCTTAGATGGCATTGTTTCATCCCTCTGTGGTGATCCATCCTCTTCCTGTACTTGGAGGCCCACCTAGACAGCCAATTATCAAGCTTGCTTCTTGTCAATTATTAATCTTGGTTCTTGTTCCCTTTAATGGTATTGATTATAGGAAACTTTCATGATCTTGTTCTTAAGAGTTTTGATGCAACTGAAGTTTTTAAAGTAATATCTTTAATCACTAAGTGTAATCAGAAGATCCTAGTTACAACCATTTGAATCATACTTTCTTGGAATTGGAAGGGACTTAGAAATTGTCTAATCTAATGTCCATTCCTGACCACATCTTGAATAATCTTAATAGGAAACTCCTGACTGTTAGGCTCCATTGCCTAGCTCTAAGACTAAAGCTGGACCCTATAACTTCCACTTACTATCTTTTAATCTTACTTTGTAGAGCCATGAAAAATTATTTACTGCTATAGTTTACATATTCAATGTCCTGCAAAGACCAAGAGTGAAAAAGGCTTGATTACCAGGGTGGCAAAACTGAGGGGTGCTAATTGCTTTGGTGGGGGCCTGATGGCTATTGAGGGGGTGTGCCCTTAAACGGGATTATGGTATCCCATCTCTTTCTCTTCCTCTTTTTTTTTTTTTTATTTCATGGCTCATGAAGTGAGCAGTTTGCTCTGCCACCCTCGCACTATGCTGTGCTGCATCGCCAGAGGATCAAAGCAATGGAGCCAATCAATCATGGTCTGGCCAAAACCATGAGCCAAAATAAACCTTGTCTCTTTATAAATTAATTCCTTATGCATTTTGCTACAGTGAAAGATGGCTAATACATGAACGAATAGCCCCATTATTTACTAATTTCCCTCCCAAATGCTGTCTAATGAATATATTGGACCACACAAACCCTAATATCTTCCCTAATTTTATATACTACTTTCCATGCTCTAAAATTTATATCAACAAGGCTTTTGAATTATGGTGCTGGAGATGATTATTGAATATACCATGGACTGCCAAAAGAACCAACAGATCTGTCCTAAAAGAAGTGCAACCAGAGTGTTCCTTGGAAGCAAGGATGGCTAGACTGCTTCTTACGTTTTTTGGACATGTAGTCAGGAGGGACCAATTCCTGGAGAACGACATTATGTTTGGGAGAGTGGCAAGTCAACAAAAAAAAGAAAAACTCCCCACTAGCCTGGTACAGAATCAGAGAATGTTTCATTCCTCTGTACATAGATTTGCTATGAGTTGGACCTGACGAGATGGCACCTAACAACAACAAGAACAATAACAACAACAACAACAACAACAACATACTCTGGTGTTATTGTAATAAGAACAGGAAACACAGGCAACTTGAACTGTGTAAAGAGCATTCATTTAGATTTTTAAAGCACCAGTAACTTAGAAAAAAATATACATATATGTGGTTGTATATACATATATGTAATATGCATATGTACATATATATTTACATATTCTTAAAAATTCTGTTTCTCTAGCAGGGCATGCTACGGGATAGATAGTATTTAAAATCTTTTATTCTAAATAGTAAACTAACAGGACAAATCCCATTTCCTTGTAATTGCTAAACTAATTTTAGTATGTTTGCTGCTGTATGTTTACCTTTGCTGAATCCTTTGCTTTACTTCCATTCTTGGGTGCTTTGGAGCTGGAAGCAGTTTTCTTGCTCTTTTCCTAAAGCAAAGAAAGTATAATGAGACTATTGCTATCATCAATCCATCTAGCAATTGACCACTGGCTGCAATGAAATTAACACAGACTTCTTCTTTCTAATCTCCTGTAGGTCTTTAATTAAATAATAATGGGTGGTTTAGTCATCATTTTCAAAACAGTGGTGAATATGTTTAAATAAATGTTTAAAGGAGATAAAAAGGATAAAAATAAGGAGGGAAGTGTAGTTCACAGTGGTGCTTTGCCAAGTTCCATAATGACTGATTTCCCCAGACCCTATTCTGTGCACCAAAATAGAGATTGTCTCTTATCAAAAAGTCAAGAGATTGCTGGGCAGGTGGTACATGCCTGTCATCTCAGCAACTCCAGGAGGATCACAAGTTTGAGGCCAGAGGCAGCCTGCATAACTTAGCAAGATCCTGTCTCAAGATATAAAATACTTTAAAATGGGCTGCGGGGAGCAGCCTTGTGGTAGAGCACTTGCAAAGTATGTGTGAGGCTCTGGGTTCAACCCCCAAGTACTGGAGAAAAAAGAAAGTCAAGAGATAACATATGTTGGTGATGGTGTGGAGAAAAGAGAACCTTAGTATACACATGGCAAGAACAGCTAAGAAAAAGAGTACGGAGGTTCATAAAGGAATTAAAAATAAAGCTATCATGTGATTCACTAATCCCTTTTCTGAGTATATACCCAAAGGAGATTAAGTCATTACCTTATAATGACATCCACACTCCCAGGTTCATTACAGTATTGCTCACAACAGCCAAGATATTAAAACAACCTAAATACTTCTAATGAACAAATTAAGAAAATGTAGTATATATACACAATATGATTCAGCCTTAAAAAGAGAGATCCTGTCATTTGCTACAATATAAATGCATGGAAAAGGACACCATCCTAAGTGAAATACACCAGACATAGAAAAATGTCGCATGTTCTCACCTGGGGAAAAAAAAAAGCTCAAATACACAGAAACAGAAAATAAAACAGTGTTTAGCTTGGGTGGGCCTGAGTGGGGACATGAGGAGATGTAAGTCAAAAGGTACAAAATAGGAAATAAGGAAGATGAAAAAGTCTAGAGATCCATTGGACATTATAAGGACTAAAACTGACAAAATTACATTTTACTAGAGACTTTTGTTAAATAAGTATATGTAATAACTGGTTGCTCTTATTACAAAAATGTATGAGATAACAGGGATATTAATCTGCTTCACTGTAGCAACCATTTTACTATATGTATCCCATAACTTCATACTTTAAACTTCGAATATACACAAAACTTTACTTAAAAATCAACTATGGAAAACAAAAGAAAAGACCCCCAAACCAAAAACATCATAGCTTATCTCTTTTGGGACTGGCTTCCATGTGCCAATAGAGCAAACCCAACATAGGGCTTTCAGTGTTATGGTGGAAAAACATAACAACGGAAAGAACCATAGAGAGCTGGAGTATGTACAAGTAAAAATAAAGCACATTTATCAAAAATCTAGGGTGGTGTTTAGGTTCCCAGGAGTGAGAAATAGAATGATGAGCTAGTCTAGAAATCAAGTCACCAAATCTGGAAGGAGGGATAATTCAGTGGTTGGGACTGTTTAATAACAGCCAAAACAATAACAAAGTGAGATATGCAGAATTAACTTTTTGAAAATAATAATGAGGGTACTCATTTCACTTTTCCTTTCATTTAATTTATGACAGGTTGTGGTTGATAGGTAAAATGCTCCACACTTGTTGAATTACACATTAGTTTTCACTCATTTTTACTAGTGGATATTAATTGTACAAAATAATGGGTTTAGTTTTTTATTCATTTTTAATCACATACCTTGAGCACTTGCACAATACCAGGCATTTTGCTAATTCTGAATATCGAGATCAAAGACTCAACTACTGTATAAAGTGTACAGCTTAGTGGTGTAATATACATGTGCTGACAGGTGACCAGAGTGAAGGGAGAGTGGGTAAGAGGCTAGTAAACTCAGCTTGGGAAGGAAGGAGGTGAGAGAAGTCTTCCTGATGGAACTAGTGCTTGACCTGGGCCTTGAGGGCAGAGGAGTCAACCAGCTGGGCATGGTGGAAAAGGGAAGAAACTGCAGAGGGCACAGGAGCAGGAGAAGGACTGGGGAGTTAGGTCTCTCTCACTTTTTATGAACGCAGACACTTATGGGCATTACTGTCTCACCACCACACACAGTAGCAATAAAAAATGATGGCTTTGGGAATTACACAGCAGGCTGGAAAATACGGATAGAAGAATGCTAACCTACATGCTGTAAATGGACTATAAGTATAACTTTATAAACCATATGCATAGAAAGAGAGAAAGGAAAAATACCAAATAACAGTGTTTTCAAAGAAAGTCAGCATGAAAAAGGGTAGCACCTTTGCTGTGTCCTGAGAGGTCTCTGTAGTTGAGGGGCAGCTGTCCAAATCTCCTGAGAGGGCAGCAATAGGGTCACGGTCATCTTCAGCCTTCTGAGATATCAACAGAAATAACCATCAGCAAAGAAGCACAGGGCAAGATGCTATATGGGGCATATTCTCACATCATTTAAAAAGAAACATGTTGAAGGGGGAAGCTCACTGACATTCCCTTCCTAAGAAAAACATAAAGGAGACAGTAAAGCATGAAAATCTTAACATCTTTGTTTTTTCTTCTACTCTTTAATACAAGCTTTCCCACCTGGAAAATCGTACTATCTATCTTACAAAAGAGGTTTTGTGAGGTATAAATAAGAGATAACTAAAACACACACACACACACACACACACACACACACACACACACATACTTATATGCATACTTTGGCATCGGACCAAACACAATGAAGGCTTTTAATAACTTTTAGTTTTTTAGAATGCAAAATTAAGCTATAGTCAGAATTTTAAAAAAGGGGGGAAAAATAATATCATTGTATTTACCTTTGATTCCTTCGATTTCTTTGTAGGTGGCTTCACTGGTTTGTCCTTAAAAAACAAGGCAGATGATTGGTTAAACACAGATCGTTGTAAAGGTTCACTGAGGTGTAGACAGTATTTATAGAATCAATTATTCAATGACTTGACCTGGATAAAATGGAGTAGAGATTTACAATAGCTGATAAGTTTGGGTCCCAACAGTTTCTCTACCAGCCCTTCTTTCTTATATCTATTTCAGTAGCCTTAGGAGAAATGTGAGGATTTGTCCTACAAGTGACACCAATACTATTTTGGAACTTTATGTCATCAGGTGTTATAAAATTCTACTTAAAATGTTACAAAGGATGCTTTGTGTTTTTATATGTTAGTAAAGCTTATTACAGCCTTCAGACATACCACCCTGGTGGCCAATCCCATCTTATCTCAGAACCTAAGCAGGGTCAGCCTGGGTAGTCCTTGCATGGGAGATGACCTGGGAATACTTGGTGCTATAGGCTTGGAAGACGGACCTGGTAACCCAATTCCAAAAATATCAGCCATCGAAAACCTTATGAATAGCAGAGAAGCAGACATAGTGCCAGGCGTGGCACAATATCAGGGAGTGTTTTATTCTGTGGTACCTAGGGTTGCTATGAGTTGGACTCAACTCAATGGCACCTAACAACAACAACAAAACTTATTATAGTTTGAAAAGATTTGAAGATTATGTTTAGACAGGATTACAAAAACAACTAACTCCAGGATTTTCCTATCTTCAAAGGCAAGGGCATATTAATACGTTACCCAACGATTATAAGCAGGGTGAAGTGGCAGTATCAAAGTTGGGAAGATTCTAGCAGGGTACAGATTGCTGTCCTTGAGGAAGACTCAACACAAGCAAGGAGAATTCATTCCTGAACCAGGAGGTACTGATCAGGGAGTGTCTTCCCCACCAAAGGAATCAGTAAAGGAAGGAGAAGGATGTAACCTGGGCTTCCTTCTTTTTATTTGATGAGCTGGCCTGGAAAGGGGTTGTTGTTGTTAGGTGCCCTTCAGTCATGTCTGACTCCTAGTGACCCTCATAGGGTTTTCAATGGATGATTGTTTTAGGATTGTTTTGGGAGTGGACAGCCACATCCTTCTCCCATCAGAAAGGGGTATTTATCCTCTAACTATCTCTAAAGTAGAGGCTAGGTAGGAGTTGAGGGAAGACCAGGCTGACCACATAAAAACTGCCTTTTAAGTTAGAGCAAAAGGCCAGAAACTTCCTGATGTGAAAGAGGACCCATGATTATGAATATGGTTTTTGCCTGCTCTCCTGGTCAGCAGTGCTGGTGGGGGTGTTGGAGAAAGGAAGAACAAAGTCTTGTTGTCTTACTTGTTTTACCTCTTAATTATTCAAACACTAGCCTTTTTTCTCTTCCCCTTATATAAACTGCATCCTTTGAAATCCCATTGCTTTGACAACTTTTATAGCCTTTTTTTGAAAAATATTTTCCCTGAACCTTTCTTGAAATCACTATTAAGCACCAGTGAGTGACTGAACATCATTCCACACTGTATACTACAAGGGCTAGCATATGAACATCTAATGATAAATAGTAACAGAATTCCAGACAGCCTGCTTGCCACCTCTGGAGGCACATTAAAAGCACTCAGCCAGCCAGGTACCTACCAATACCAGACAAAACAATGCACTCTGTCACAGTCACGAGCCATTTTTATGCTACTGTGAAAGAGTGCAGTTTCTATTCATTTCAAGGAAAGTTTAATTTAAAATGCTTTGGATCATAAACCCAACCTAGCCATTGCCTCAGTTTACCTGTCCATCATCATCCAGGAGATGTCTATAATCCGGTGGGATAGTGTCATCTCTTTCTCCCAGCTTGTCTCTATGCTCCGCTTTAGTCTTTTCCTATAAATATTAAATAGATATAGACTCTTCATTTCCTCCTCTCAGAAAATACACTCTGAAATGCAGCACACAGTACTTATTGTACTTTTCTGAGGCAAAACATATGGTCTGCTTATATTTTTTTAAGCAACAGAACAACAAAATGCATAACAGTTGATGAAAAAATGTAATCCCACATGTTGCTATATGTGAACTTTCTATTTGAATTTTAAATTGAAAAAAGGGGTAAATTATCCTAAGAGACCACACTGAGACATAAAAGTCGAAGGGGAATAAAATATGTTTTTTTTTTCTGTTTTTGAATTTTACTTTTAAAGTTAACAATCAAGCTGAGTGCAGAGGCTCAGGCCTTTAATACCAGCAGCTCAAGAGGCAGAGGCATGAGGATCACAGGTTCGAGGCCAGAGGCAGCCTACATAACTTAGCGAGACCCTGACTCAAGATAAAAAGAAAAAAATGGGCTGGGAATGCAGCTCAGTGGCAGAGCACTTATAAAGTATGTGTGAGGCCCTGGGTTCGCCCCCAAGTACCACAAAAAAAAATCATAAATAAAAGATAAATAAATAAAATTAAAAATCAGCTCAGCATATCTTGGCACATGTTGTTTGTTGTTGTTGGGTGTTTTCGAGTTGGATCCAACTCATAGTGAGCCTCATAGGGTTTTCAGTGGCTGATTATTTTGGGATTGCTTAAGGAGTGGATTGCCACGTCCTTCTCCCATTTTGGCAGTGCTGGGGATCAAACTGAGGGCCTCAGAGAGTACAGAGCAGTGCTCTACCAACTGAGCTAATCCCCAGCCCACCGTGGCACATAGGGAGCAATATTTACAGCACTATTTTTAAGTGACCAGGAAGGCGCAGGTGGGAATAAACCTGAATGGAAGTGCAGATGCTTGTGCTGCAGGTGAGGAGACACCTGCTGGTGAGTAGGCCACACCTACTCCAGTAGCCTCATCTGTGAGGCACCTCTGGCCTCTGTCACAGATTCTGTGACCTTCCCTCCAAATGGAGTACTGAGCAACTGTTATGTTGTATGAGCAACTGTATGTTGTAACTGTTATGTGGTATGCATCATTATAATGTCATTTTTGAAGCACAGGTTAAGTTCACCTCAATCTTTCTATGGCATGACCGAATGACAATGACAGAAATGTCCTTTCTTTGGGACATCGTTTTGGCTGGTCAGTTACTTCTTGGTTACAAGCTATAATCAGGACTGATGAAATGGATTCTTAAGTATTGTGTCTTGAGAAAGTGCTTACACATTGTGTACAATAGGTAGAGTTAACTGTTTATGTCCTTCTAGACACACCTGTGACAGGGCTGACCCTGGCCCAGGACCCTCTCATTTGGAGTCTGAGCTCAGATTTTTCCTGCAAAGAAGGCTGCTGGGGAAACTTGTGAACCAAATATGTGAACTCTGCCACCACCAGTACAGAATGTGTCCACTTAAAAAATGCATGTGCATGTGTGTCATGTATATGACGTCCTTATTTCCAGAGAAGACCAGGAAATGTTAATATGGAAAGGGAATAAAATTAATAAAACATAGCTGTAATTTTGCATCATAACAAAGTCTAATCTCACAAACAGGACACTTAGCTATAATGGAACCCTGTGCCATAAACATAGCCCTCTGTGAGGAATAAAGAGATGCAACATAGGCCATAGAACAGGGGTCCTCATGCCTGGTTAGAAACAGGCCACACAGCAGGACGTGAACAGTGGGTGTACTTATAGCTGCTTTCCATGGCTCACATAATCACCTGAGCTCTGCCTCCCCACCCCTAGTCCTTGGAAATATTATCATCCGCAAAACTGGTCCCTAGTGGTAGAAGGGTTAACAATTTCTGCCATACAGTAACAACAACAATAAAAAAGGGAGACATCATTTACTGTTTGCTAACTCCAGGTAATGCTAGAAATGTCTTTTTTCTTTTCTGTGGAGGGTAGGGCTTGCTGGATTTTTAGCTCAGTCTGTAGAGTGCTTGCTCTGCATGCTCTGACACCCTGGTTCAATCCCCAGCATCGCAAAAATGGAAGAAGGACCTGGCAGTCCACTCCTGAAATAATCAGCCATCAAAAACCCTATGGATAACAGAGAAGCACTGCCAAATATAGTGCCTCTTTCCTCTGTTGTACATAGGGTCACTATGAGTCACACCTTACTCAATGCCACCTAAGAGAACATGAAGGGAAGGATATTGTAGACTATAAAACCTTAAAATTTTCCTTTTTAATGATTCATTTACCTTTACTTTATCCTCCATTGGTTTGTTCTCATCTGGGTCAGGCTGCCTTTGCCCGAGACTGTCAGAAAGTTTATCCAAGGCATCATCGAGTTCTTTGTCTCTCTGCTAAAAAAGTAAGTAATTGTGAATTTAGTCACTAGTTGGTCAAGCTATATCAAAGAAGTCAGCTAGGAAACCTACCTTTTCAGGAGTGGGCCTGTTTTGGTGGAAGTGAAAGACATCTGAAGGTGGGATAAGGGAGTAGAGGGGGTCAGAGAAGCAAAGTTCTGAGAGTCCAATGGAGAAAGACCAGCAACGCCTACCAACTTTAGTTAAGTCTGGAGGACTAACACCAGCTGCCACTCTGCCCAGCTCCCTCGTGAAAATCTCACTGGCTTAAGAAAGTCTTGGTGGCAGTATGAGGGATCTCATTCTAGCAGGTGACCTAGAGGGTCCAAAACCAGGTGAACCACTTTCCTTTCATTTAGAAATTAAAGATGATTTCAAAAACCTCTAGATATGACATCTATTGGGTTGGGATTTAGCTCAGTTGGTAGAGTGCTGCTCTGTAGTCTCTGAGGTCCTGAGTTCAATTCCCAGCACTGCAAAAATGGGAGAAGGACCTGGCAATCCACTCCCAAGGCAATCCTGAAACAGTCAGCCATTGAAAACCCTATGAGGGTCGCTATGAGTTGGATACTGACTCCACGGCATCTAACAACAACAGATATGACATCTACTGATGGTTTCAGATGGTTAGCAAGCAGAATTTTGCATTAGAGAATGGGTATTTCTTGGGTTCTGTGGGTACACTATAAGACCAGATCCAGAAGGTACATTTCATAAAGTACAGCATGAGAATGCTGGTTGTGGAAAGCCCTGGAACCCTGCACTGCCATCCCAACACTTCCCGGAGCACAAAATCCCAGAGACAATCTGGGGTCACAACAAAGAGAGCTTCTCTCCAACACAGGGCATGAGGGTCCTGAGAAGACATCAGAGAATTTATGAACTCGTGAGAATCTCTCACTTTACACTCAGGAAGCCCGTGAAGGTTAAACTGCAGAACGAGTAGAAGTAGTATTCTAGGGGAAAATATTATGGCCACCAGAACAATAACATCAAACTAACTAAAATAATTTCCTTTGACCTTTGTTTACTGTATGATTCAAGGAAAGTGTTTAACCCCTCTGAACCTCAATTTCCTCAGCTGTGAAATGCAAACAATAATAATACCTATACTCATAAGTTGCTGAGAGGACTCTCAATAAATAGCTCCCAATAAATAGCACATTGCTATTAATAATTGTATAGTGAAGTCAAAAGAAATTTTTTCAAAATATTTTCAACACAATGTATTAAAAATGTTGAGTGTCCATATCTACATGAATGTAATTTATATCCATGTAAATTCAATTTAAAAATGTATTTACTATCTACATGGTACACAATTCCCAGCTGGACTCTCTGCTACATTGTGTAGAATTTTCCAGTTATTTCCAGTGTTTTCATATACTTTATCCAGTTATGTGATGTGATGTCCCATAACAATCATCTGGGTAAAGCAGCAAGATTTTGGGGGAGAAAAAAGCAATCTCAGGGAAGCTAAGTCAGCTGCCTGCATATACTGCTAACATGTGAAAAGAACTCAGGTCTTGTAACTCAGAACACATAGAGCTTTTTCCTCTCATGCTCAGTCATATCCATGATCTTCCATGTCTTCTGAAGAAGGGTTTCTTGTTGGGGCGATTTTATTACATTGCTCTTTGAAAATTTATCTCAAGGCAAGACACTTAATGTTTATGTAACTTCTGGTCCCCAGCAAAGAAAATGCACGTGAATTATGACTGTTTAAGTTGGCTCTGATACCCAAGTATTGTTGGTGTTGTTAGGTGCCGTCAAGTCGGTATCTGACTCATAGAGACCCTCATAGGGTTTTCAATGGCTGACTGTTTTAGGATTGCCTTGGTAGTGGATTACCAGGTCCTTCTCCCATTTTTGCAGTGCTGGGAATTGAACTCAAGACCTCAGAGACTGCAGCGCAGTGCTCTACCAACTGAGCTAAATCCCAGCCTGATACCCAAGTGTATTCATTTAAATAAATTTTTTCCTAGTTTTAGTGATATCCTCAAAATATTAATGAAAACTAGACTAGAAAAATCATTATAAAACATCTTTGAGAAAGGTAGGCTAGTGCTAGTGATTGTTCATGCTGACCAGCAGCTTCAGTCAGGGTGGGCCCTCTGGCCTGAGTGTGAAAAGCACCAAAATGTGGCCAGGTGCAATGGCACATGCCTGTAATCCTAGTAACTCAGGAGGTGTAGGCAGGAGGATCAAAGCCTGAGGCCAGAGGTAGCCTGCATAACTTTGTGAGATGGACCCTGTCTCAATACAGATAAAAAAGGGGCTAGGGTGCAGCTCAGTGGTAGAAAACTTGTAAAATATGTGGGAGGCCATGGAATCAGCCCACAGGTTCTGCAAAAAATAAGTAAATAAATAAACAAACAATCAAAGAAAGGAACTGAAATATGGATGGCAGCCTGGGTTACTACTGATTGTTTCTGCTGCACAGGGACTTTCATCCTTGTGGATGTGTACACACACACACACACACACACACACACACACACACACACACAGAGGCATTTTCCTGGTTTTAAGTGCTTCCTTAGAGTCCAGGATTGTAGCTGCTAATGATGGAACTTCCCATGGCCCATTCTGGCCTTTGTCATCTGTGTCTCTGGATTTTTTCAGATGATCTTGAGCTGACCGAATGAGATGAAAATCCATCAGAATCTAAGACTACAGCACGAAGCAAGCTTTGATGCTATATCAAAAGGAAAGGAAGCGTAGCTGACTTCACTAAAGGAACTTCATCTAGCAAACAAGGCACTGTTCTCAACCAGAGAAGATGGGGGTCTGGTTTAAGGCAACTCCTTTATCTTTTGATGTGCCATGGATAATGGATAGTTTGGCACTGCACAAATAATTAATCAAGGAAGTCTGGAAAAGCTTTGGTTCCACAGTCTTACCTCAGAACATGAAAATAATTAAAACAGTATTGATGCTAAGGCTTTTCTATTGCTAGTATGAAAATGAAAAATTTTTGTGTGAATGGGAGCAAACAATGCTATTCCATGACCCATTTGTAAATTGTTTTTTGAAGAAGTTAAACACTGAGCAACTAATTCCATAAAGTGAACTCTAGATTAAACAATGGGTAGTAAACTACAGCATGTATCAGGAAAAAGATGAAGAAGGAAATCAATGATCAGGAAAGCTAAGCATATTTTCAAATGTAGTAATTAAATATATATATGTATATATATCTCATATATTACATATTGCTGCCCTTACAATTCTGACCAAGTGATACTAACATTAAGTTACTTGACTGCAAATAAAAGATTTTCCTGTGTTATTTCATTTAATCATTTCACAGTTATTCTCTGTCATCTCCTTAAATCACCAATTTAAACCAATTTAAACTCTTTCTGAAACAGGTGACTGATCTTTCTAATCATTTTGCCTATTTTCATTTGCCCTAAGCACATATTCTCTTTCTTTTTACTATTGCTAGAACAAATATTTATCTCCTAAATAAGACCTGCTGCTTACCGTAGTGTCAGGGGGTGAGGCTGCAGAATGGGTGGTAGAAGCTGGGGTTTGGGAAACCACTTCAGAGATGGCAGCAGAAAGCTTAGCATCTTCAAATTCCTTTTATTAAATGCAAAATTTTATCATTAATAGGTTATATACAAAATTATGCCCACAATGCCATCATTTTAAATTCAACTCTTATGATAGTTTTATGACTGCTCACTTCCTTGATTCAAATACATGCACAGTAACAATCTAAAAAGATGCTTTTTCTGTTTCCATCTCTATAGTATTATTTTATATGTGTTCTCGTTTCTATTTCATATTTATTATTCTATATGTTGCTCACCAATCTAATGACAGAGTTCTGTAGTCTGTTTATACATTTCCTGTTTCACATTCAGGCTGTTCAAAGTTATTCAACTTTTTTGTAATTAATTGCTCTAAATAAGTTCTAGACATGGGTCTTTTTAAAATTTTGCTAGCTATATTCTGCCATAGGCTGGGGTTTAGCTCAGTTGGTAGAGTGCTGCTCTGCACTGAGACCCTCGATTTGATCCTCAGCACCGCAACACTGGGAGAAGGATCTGGCAGCCCACCACGGAAATAGCCAGCCATCAAAAACCCTATGAATAGCACTGATGCAGTGCCAAGGAAGGCACAGGGTCAGGGAGTGTTTCATTCTATCGTACGTAGGGACATGATTCGATGGCACCTAACAACAACAACAACAATATTCTGCCACATTGCCCTGTTAGCAGCTGTCAGGAGTTTATCTTACTAAAAGTGATGAAGGAGCATACCTGTTTTCTCATGGTATTGATGCAAGAATTAAATTTTATGTCACATATTTTTATTTCTGGTAATAATAAAAAAAATAATAAAATAGGTGAAAAATGATGTATTACTGTTAAGTATTCTGGTATATTGTGTGAGGTTTCAGTTGCATTATTTTTTTTCTCAATGTTGTATAGCAAATTATTCCAGAAACTTTCTGGCATAATGATTTGTTACTATTCTCTTTTAAAAAATATACTAAATCTATTGTTTACATCGTTTTTCATTTTTCCGAGTGACCTATGCTGTAAATTGATTTCTGAAGCAATACTGTAGCTCTTATTTGTCATTATTGTACAGCATATCCTAGTATTTAGTTGGGCTAATATTCCCTAAAAATACTTAAAATACTTTTGATTTTCATATTTCATACATTTACTCCTCAAATACACGTTATAATAATTTTATTGTCCGATAAAGAACCTTATCAAGCTGGGTGTGGTGGCGGACGCCTGTAGTCCCAGTGCCTTGGGAGGCAGAGGCGCGAGGATTGCAAGTTCCAGCCCACAGGCAGTCTGTGTAATTTAGCAAGACCCTGTCTCAAAAAATAAAAACAAAAACAAAAAAACCAACAAAACAAACAAGAGAACTTTATTGCTATTTTAATAACAAAATAAACCTATAAAATGACTTGAGGGAATCACCATCAATATTTTAGGGCATTTAAACTATCTTAGATGTATAGTTTCCATCTCCATGTATCTTTATTTTTCTATTCATATCTTCTTTTGCAGCTTTCTTTACATAAGTCTGACATCTTGCATTAAATATATTTAAATACTAATCTGTTGCCAATAATATACATAGCACACATCATTTATAATGTATTATTTATAGTTATATCCACAAATATACGAAACTATTCTTTAATGTTTGTCATTTCTTTTTCATATGTTGTTAATGATTTTTCCATACAACATTAAGCAGAAATGACCATAAAATTAACTTTTCAAAAATCTAGTTTTAAGGGAAATGCCGCGAGTTTGATATTAAATATTTAATTTTTGAAATTAGACACTCTTTAATACAATTAAAGGATTTCCACCCTTTTCAAGGTTTTAATTTAAAACCTGAATGTAAGTAAAATTTCAAATAAATCTTTTATATGGACATACTTGATTGCTTTTATTTGATACACTACTATGCTATATTGACAATTTTCCTGCTAGTGAATAAGTGTTTAATTTATGATATTGGCAAGTAACTACTTTAATAACTTGTTATAAACTTACATGTATGAATTTAAGTGACTTTCATTGGCAGTGTCGTATTCAATGAGGTTTTACTATTAGAAATGTAATTATTTATAAAAGAAAAAAACTGTAAAAGACCGTCTTTTTTCATGACCTATTTATGTTACATAGGAACTATTTGAATGTTAAACATTTAAAAGAATTACCTTTAAACCTCTGAAGGGAAGAAACTTTGAGGACAGTTTTAATTGGTTTTCTTTTGCTGAGGTTTTATGAATTGAACTGTTTTGCATTTTTGTTTAAAAATGTGTTAGAAAATTATTGTACACAATGTTTTCTAATAATTTAGGTTAGTTCTTGTGCTACCTATTATATCTTTCTCATTGTTAAATCAAATTTTACTTTATTTGTAAGTTTTTTCCTCTGTTATATCTGCCAGTGCTTTATAAAATTCTGGACAGTCACAAAAACCAACTAAAGACTGGCCTTGAAGTATCAATAACAGAGTTGATTTCATGTTGAACGTTACATTGCTCTCAATTTAAAATCTTACGCTATTTTATTTGTAAGGTTTTTTCTTGAGAGAAGGACCTGGCAATCCACTCCCAAAAATCAATCACCATTGAAAATCAATCTCCATTGAAAATCCTATGAATAACAGATGTAGGGTCGCTATGAGTCAGATACTGACTCGAAGGCACCTAACAACAACAACAACAGCAATAAGGTTTTTTCTTTTTTATTTTTGCCATTATTTGGTAAAGTATTAGTTTTTTGAAAGAAGCAACCATTGGCCCATTAACCTGTAGACTGCTATTTTCATCTCCTGGCGTATTTAGTGTTATGCTTCCTATACTGTCAGGCTGCCTAGATTTCTGTTGGATGTTACTTTACAATAGCTTTTAGAAACCTAAACCTAAAATTTGACAAACATTTGTTTTGTCACATGTTACTTTCTATTATTATTGATAAAGGCATTTATACATGAATATAGCCTTGGCTGCTTCTTAAAGATATTAATTTCTAGTCTCTTCTTAATTTTTAAGAATAGCCTTCTGAATTTGTTTCATAATTGACTATTATTAGGGGAATAATTTTACATAGTATTTATTTATTTATTTATTTTATTTATTTATTTTGCAGTACTTGAGAATTAAACCTCACGCCTTGAACATGCTCTGCAAGTGTTATACCACTGGGCTGCACTCCTAGCCAATTTTTATTTTTTTCTATTTGAGACATGGTCTTGCTAAATTGCATAATCTGCCTCAGGCCTTGAACTCATGATCCTTATGCCCCCGCCTTCTATGTCCAGCTTAAATTTCTCCTTTAATAGAATTTCTATTCTATTTTATTATGAGCAAAGAATATTTTATATACAGCAGTCACTCTTCTATATTTGAATATTATGAGCCAGTATATGGTACTTTTCCTTCAAAGTTCTTGGGATTGTCTCCCAAATAATTTTCTAATTTGTTCATTTGATTTTTATCTCTATTAAACTATACTTTTGACACTAATGATCTTTTCCTTTGCTAGACTATTAAAAGTAGGAATTTTTTTTTTTTTTTTTTGAGTAGCTCCTTTATCTCAAATCATTTCTTTGCTTAGACACTGTCATGGTGGGGTGAAAGGGACATATAAATTCAATGTTACAGTTTCCAAATCTTTGAATTCCTAAAAGAGAAAAACTCTAATTGTAGTAATCATAATAATGACAGTCAGGATGAGGAAAGGCATAAAGGTCTTGTTTCTGCACAACTGGCTAATATGATCTGCATTATTGTAATTTCATATTCCTGGAATGGGGCTGGAATTTATCTTAGCTGATAGAGCACTGCTCTGTAGTCTCTGGTTTTGATTCCCAGCACTGCAAAAATGGGAGAAGGACGTGGCAATCCACTCCTGAGACGATCACGAAACAATGAGCCATTGAAAACCCTGTAAGGGTTGCTAAGTTGGATATGCCTTGACAGCACCTAACAACAACAATAATAATATTCCTGGAATACTGTCCATGTTGTTTCCTTCTCTGTATCTTATCACTTTTAAGACAGGGACAGGGTGCCATTCTGGGAATATATTCTGCTTTATGGAGGAAGATGAAAGGAAGGTGATGAGACTGAGTGACTGCATGGTATGGTGCTTTTAAAGGGGTGCAGTGAGGAGCATACACTGGTTGGTCACCCCTCCTTGAAGAATTTTTTGCTTCAGAAAAAGAAAAAAAAAAAACATCAGGCAACTCCAAGGAATCATTGTTCCTTCTAATTCTATTTTCCAACTGATATATATTCCATGCTGTAACTGCCAACAATACATTCAGCGGCTCGGGAACTGGATTTGCTATAAATAGATCACACCAACCCCTTAAGTTATATAAGTTTGGGAACTCTAATAGACTTCCATGTTTGCATATAAAAAAGTCATGAAAATCCCACAGTACAGAAATCTCCTGGACATTCTACCTAGCATTTTCCAAACCTTCTGGCAAAAAAATTCTCTTTGAGAGACTATCTAGTCTACATAGAGTTAAGTATCCTTAGGTGGCAATTTGGAAAATAATAAATTATAGAAATTACAGGTAAAGTGGTGTGAGAAGTGATTTTGGACAAACTCAAATTTAAATTCTCTTTTCATAAGGGTACTTGGTAGAGTACATGCATTTTGGTCCAATTAGACTGTTGAAAACATCCACTGTTCTGGAACAATATTTCAAGGTATAGCACATTTTTAATGGCTACACTTGGTTGAGGACCATTAAGTTTGTGATTCTTTTCTCAGATCCCCCAAAAAATCCCAAGTGTGATTTTTTTCTCAGTTCCCAAGTTAAATCCTAAGTTATAAGTTTCCATCTATTTCTGCCAAGAATGAATCAAGAGTTCAGACTTACAACAGAGGAAGTGTTTGGGGGACTGGAGAAGTCCTCAGACAATGCATTGAGAAGGAAGTCATCACTCATGGGCTGCAAAAAGTAGGATATATATCAACAAACAGTGTCAGTATTTGACTCCTCTTCAAAATGCAGCCACTATTACATGCTGATCAGTTCACTAAGAGGAAAGCTATCCCCTTCCAAAATTATCAAACAAGGCCAAAAGGAGACAGACAAACTCAAAGAAAACTGGTTTGCTTACAAGCTGTTCCTTTGGATCTTTTGGCAGGAGTGGTTTTGTATCTTTATCCTATTCAGGGAGAAAAACACAGCATTGAATCATTTCACTTTATTCCAAATATGAAAACTGTACATATTATAAGGAATCAACAGGCTATACTTGCTGTTGTACATTTCAAAGTAGATTCATCATTTCTAGAAATAGATTCTCCTGGCAGAGAATACACTCTGATTAGGGCATGTCAGCATGGCCTTTGCAAGCAGATAAGGTTTGGTTGGTGACCTCAGAAGTTCAGAGATTAGCATAGGAGGAAAATATATGAATAACCAATGTAGTATTGAGTATGGTCCTGTGATGGGTTCATGGGACAGTGCGGGACAAAGCCCTCACCTACCTGGGGGTGGGTTTTACAGAAGTTGCCCAGGAAATGCTAGTTACTTTTGAAAACCATGCATCCAACTAGCATGCATTGATTATGTGCCAAACCCTGATCTGAACATTGGGAATACAATAAAAAATAGCATGAAGTCCCTACCTTCAGGTAGCTTGCCTTGTGAGTAGGGTGCTCTGAAACTTAAGGCCCAGATTATGTCAAGCTTTCAATGACTCTAAGAGCCACTTCTGGATAATAGGACAAAACCAATAAAGCATTTGGGTCTTTTCAGTAAAAGATGATCTATAAATTAATGGTAAATTCCATTTATACACACAAATAAATAAGTGCACAGATATATATGAGGAGTTCTAAAAAATTGGTCAAAGTGGGTTTTTGTTCATTTTATTTTGTGTATTTAGAATGTGAGGTGCAATGATGTAGAGACATCACCTGCTTCCCTCATAACCAACATATATTCCTCTGCCATTGTCTATCTCCTTTGCATTCACTTGCCCTTCTGATCTTTTTTCAGTTAGAAGGGAAAGCAGAATCTGGGTCTGTTCTCTACCAGCCGTTAACTGTAGAGGCAGTAAATGTCCCAAGTGTGTCATGGAACCCTGGGGCTATTTTGCTCCATACTCAAATTTAAATCCATCTTCTGTTACTTCATCATCGAGTGGCTGGGAGTGGCTTAAGTCTGTAGTTGGGGAGCTAATCCTCACTGAAAAGACCTGATGTGAGCATAGTTGATGAATAACATCATAGTATTTAAACAAGAGATCAAGCCAACATCTGGCAATGTTATAAGGCAATAGGCATGATGTCTGAGATAGTTCAGAGAAGGATGAAACTACCAATGAATAAAAGGGTCACAGAAAGTTAATCACTGAAACACCACTATTAAAATTCTGTGAAGCCAGAGAGAAAGTAACCAACCTCTGACTAGGAGGAGTTAACTGCACCTGGCCAGCTTCTACTGAACAGGGGTTAGTGGAGACAGACACGCAGGTCTGAGGTTGCTCACTAGGAATTTTCAAACCAACATAAAAATAAGTGTAGGTTAACAGAAGGTTTTTAGTTGCATTGTGAAATGCAGAGAGGAAGTAGAACAAAGGTGTCTAGGATAATAAATTTTTAATCAGAGAGACCTTAGCGTAGTTCCTGAATTGCCAAATAAGTGGACTAGTGCATATGGATGAGTGAGAACTATGAATCTAATTTATGTAACTGTAAATACAGTTTAGTTGAATATTCTTTTAAGTAGTGACATATTTTAAGGATGACTGACATTTGTTCACTTGCCCATGCATCTGCCCCATATAAGTTACTGTATTTAAGCTACGACGTTAACAATGGGGTCTTTCTCTCCACCACTTGTTCTGTGCAATCTGCATTTTCAACCCAAAGAAAATGGGTCAACTTACCATTTTATTCAATGTTAAACAGGCTCTCATTTTTCAACTTACATCTATCTAAGAGTTGCAAAGTTTTTCTCATATTGTATAATGTTCCATATTTTGGTTTGCCTATCTGCATAAGGTTTCCAGTATTTCTGGTACTGTAACAAACCACGTGCTTGAAGGGAAAACATTAGGTGGGCTAGCCATTACATTTATTGCACTTTAAGAAGGTTGGAAAGGCCACTTAGGAATATTTTAACTTCATATCTGGTGTTCAAACATGGAATTTATATTTAGTTTTAACTATTAAGAAATAAGATCTTTGTAGTTGAGATCTGTGCTCATATCCCTTCTGTATATATGTGAAATTCAGTATGAATTAAAATAAAACACTCCAGCCTGTTTACCTTGACCTCCTCTAGTCTATAATCAGGAGGAATTGTTTCCTCTTTTTCACCGAGTTTTTCACGGTCTTCTTCTTTGGCTTGTTCCTGAATATAAGACATACGATTTTTATTATTAATACATCTTTTTCCTATAAAGTTGATACTTGAGTGACTAAATTTGAGGTAAACCAATCTATTGTTAGGTTTGAATATACATATGGCCATATGTTGAGAGTTCCTCCAGCAACTTAATTTTAACACTGTTTCCAAGTTTAGCAGGTTCAGATACCATCTTACAGCCTGCTAGGCTAACGGGCAGGTTGGAAAGGGGAGCAGGCACCTGCCCCTTTCTCTCTCGAGTCCTCCAATGGGAATCCAGGTGGAAATTCAGAAAACTTAGACACGTATATGCTATCTACTGTGGTGG
The DNA here is from genome assembly GCA_007922755.1 of Pedetes capensis. Lineage (NCBI taxonomy): Eukaryota > Metazoa > Chordata > Mammalia > Rodentia > Pedetidae > Pedetes > Pedetes capensis. Next base: position 46,785 of record VMDO01007914.1, read on the forward strand.
TTAAATACTGGAGCTTCCTCAGTGCTAACTTTTTAAACAGGATATTCAAAATAACAGAAAGAGCCAGCTAGTCATGTTTTATGGATAATATACATATATTTTTAAATGACTAGCTTACTGGGGGGAGGGGGATGATCAATGATAATCATTTTCTAGAAGCATCTAAGTTGCCATTACCTTGACTTTATCTACTGCAGTCTTTCCATCTTCTGGATCTGCTTCCCTCTTCCCCAGGCTACCAGCCAAGGCTTCTACAGCATCATCTGGCACCATGCCCTGCTGAAAAGCCACAAGTGGATACCGTAAGTAGATGGCTAGTCATTCCTTTTAAAATAGACTCTATCAGTTCAGAAAGGCATGTACTTATTTCAGGCCTAAATACAAAGCACACATTATCTTTTAATAATTTGAGTTATCAATTGAATTAGAAATGATGTTTAGAAAATTTAAAATGTTAAAAATTAGAACAAATTTCTTAGACTAAACATTGTGTGAACTAGCCAGGCATGGTGGTGCACGCCTGTAATCCCAGTGACTCAGGAGGCGGAGGCAGGAGGATCGCAAGTTCAAGACCAGAGGCAGTCTGCGTAATTTAGCAAGACCCTGTCTCAAAAAAGTAAAAAATACATAAAAAATGGGCTGAAGGTACAGCTCAGTGGTCCAGCACCTGCAAAGCATGCAAGTGCAAGGCCCTGGGTTCAACCCCCACTACCAAAAAAAAAAAAAAAAAAAGAAAAATTGTGTGAACTTACATATTAATGCTGAAAAACTTACAATATCTAGCCAGAATTTAGGTTCTTAAATAAGGACAATAAGGAAGGTTAGTGAAGCTGAAGGCCAGGAAAGAAGATAGAAGGGGTCTTTATGTAGATACTTATACAGACAGTGCAGATTTTCAGAAATCTCATGAGAACCTTCTTTCCCATTTTCCTTTAGGAAGCCTGGCTGGTCTCAGGGGAGAAGGCACACAGCCATATTTCTGCTCCTAGGCTTCTATTGGTCAGAGTGGATCACAGATGGTTCAGGTGACCCTGCCTATGACCAACTCTCCTGAAGGCAAAATGAGGATCTATGTGGAGTCTAGTTGCGACTTGGGAGGCTGAGGCAAGATGATTGTGAGTTTCAGGCCAGAGGAAGCCTGCACACTTTGGCAAGATCCTGTCTCAGAATAAAAACTGAAAAGTGGAACGGGGATGTAGCTCAGTGGTAGAGCACTTGCCTAGCATGTGTGAGGCGCTGGGTTCATCTCCCAGTACTGGGGGGCAAAGAAAAGAAGAGAGGACGTTTGGGCTAAAAGGACTAGCTCTGGCTTTTCCAAACTATAAGGCATGATCCATACATGAATGGTTCATGAAAATTAATTAAATAGTCCATGGCCATGACTTTTATAAAAAAATGAATAGAATATAAAATATAAATGCATTATATATGACAGGGATAAGCATCGTTCACTAAAGTGTTTTTTTCCATTGTCTGAGTACTGGATTGCAACATCAAGAGTTTTCTATTACTGATCTTGGTCCAACATAAGCAAGAAAGCCCTTAAACAGTCCCATCATGAAAATCTCATTACGAAAATCTCTGACCTCACATTGAGGATATACTGGAATTTTACCCAAAAAATGTCTTTCTGTTTTATACACTTTAGCCTTTGTCTTTTTTTTTTTTTCAGTACTGGGGGTTGAACCCAGGGCCTCATGCTTGCATGCCTTGCAAGTGCTGTACCACTGAGCTGACCTCAGTCCATTTTTTTACTTTTTGAGACGGGGGTCTCGCTAAATTCCGAAGACAGCCTCTGGTCTAGAACTTGCAATCCACCTGCCTCCACCTCCTGAGTTGCTGGGATTACAGGCGGGCCTGGCAGCCTTCATCATTTTAAGTATGATCAACTCTTTCTGCTAAACTATACTGCAAAAGCAAGGATTTTCAGAAAAAAGGGGGCTAAGAGGAAAGTGATTTACCGCCACCTAGTGGCTGGACAGCCTGCAGCCATACCACTCCGTCATCTGATTCTGTCAGATCTCAGAAGCTAAGCAGGGTTGGACCTGGTTAGTGCTTGGATGGAGGACCCCCTGGGAACACCAAGTGCTGTAGGCTTTGGAGAAGGACCCGAAACCCCATTCCTAAAAATCAATCAGCTATTGAAAACCCTGTGAAGCGCAGAGAAGCCCTAACAATAGTGTTTTAACTGTTGTATGTAGGGTCACTATGAGTCGGACACCGATTAAATGGTACCTAACAACAAGTGGCTAGACATGGCATACATTTTATTCCCAGGAGCAACAACAAAGCCCTGATATGTCTGTTTGGGATTACACCTAATTTGTAGGAGTTGCACTGGTTCCCAAGTCTCACCCAGGCAATCTGAGCTGCTACCCGATCTGAGACACCTGCTCACATTTTACCTCTGTTTTCTCACAGTCGTTGCTGTACAACTTTTGGAAACCACTGCTTCCCAAACCTGCACCCTTTGCCAACCTCTGGTGTAAGCAATTATTCAGAATTAATTAAAGAAGAGCTTGGAAAAGCAGTTGTAAGAAGGCATCTGGAAACAGGATTAAAGACTACTTAATCCATGTAGTATTTCACATCAAATTCAGAATTAGAACTCATGTCTGAATTTCCTCAGTAAATTCTCTTTTTATACTTACAAGAACCACTATGAGAACACACACATCCCCTTCCTCTTGTATGTTTCCCTGTACTCATTAATTCTCATGTTTTCTTGAGTCCTTTGACCTTAATCACTCCCCCACTATTCCTTCTGCCTCCTAAGGGTGTCACAATCCCAGAAATGTCAACTGCCTCAGTGACAGTAACCTTGGCAACCATGGCCTGAGAGTTGGCTAGGTTAAGGCCCAGAAAGGAGGCCAGGGAACGAGAAAACCAACGTTCATGTTGTCCATGGAATACCCAATGCTCAACTCTCTACATTCAGGGTAAAGTTGGAAAGTAGCTAACAGAGCCCTTGAGGGCCCTCTCTGGAACTTACACCTGGCATATGAAGTACATAACACAAATTTTGGTCACAAGTGCTCTGGAATGCTGCCTGTCATTTTTGCTTCCAGCTATTCTTTCTGCTTCCATTGTTGGTCAGTGGGCTCTTCATAGGTTCCCTCCTCCTCTCCTGTTCTTTATAGCAGTGGCCTGCGCCTGATCTTCATAGTGTGAAAGTCTTTGGAATGCACTCTGAAACCTCAAAAAAATATCTTAAGCCAGGTGCGGTGGCACATGCCTGTGATCCCAGCACTCAGGAGGATGATGCAGGAGGATCTCCAATTCCAGGCCAGCTGGGGCTACATAGCAAGTCCCTGTCTCAGAAAAGAAACAAAGTCCAGTCTAAGGAAGGAGAGAGACCCTGAACTCATAAGATTTTCAGTTGGTACAAAGAATTCCCTGGGGCAGGAAGCAGCCAATTCCCAATACCCAAGACACTGGGACTCCACTCTACCTTCTTCAAGGCCACCTTTTCTCAAACAACTGGATGCGTGTATCCCAAGTACACCAAGTACTTTGCATTTCTGTGCAGGTCTGTCCTGACCTGGAGGATTTTCTTATTCCTCCTAGAGAGGGGCTCCTTCACCATATTCCATTTTTCTGTTTTCCATATTAGGAATGTTCCAATTGTACCAGAAGCTTAAGATCTAGCCCACATCCACAGTAGGCTAAAAGGCAGCGGAGAGTAGGGGCATCCCTGTGAGCTCAGCTGAAGATTTGAAATGTTAGGTGGGTTGGTCAAGGTCAACTCAGAGTCTCATTTTCCTCATCTCACATATACAGATATCAGAACAGACTTTACAGTGTCATTGTAAAAACTGCGTGAGAAGATACTGCACAGCATCTAGAACAGCAGTATCACAGAAGATGAAAGCTAGCTATTCAGAGTGCCGATTTCCTAAGTGTGTAGTAGAGATTCTCTGAGTTAGACTCTGTCATCAGATAATGGAAACAAAAAACACTGAAATCAAAGGGGAACAAAGATGCAATTACGTGTCAGACTTCAAATAAAAACTAGAAAGTGAGAGAGAGAGAGAGACAAGAGATAAAGAAGAAAAGAAAAAGGAATCAAGTCAATCTCCTCTCCTGTAGTTGTGAAAGTGGGGAGTTATAATCATGATTTTGGTGCAGATTATTCCATCGGGAAAGTTAGTGAGAAAAGAAGAGAAGAGAAGAGAAGAGAAGAGAAGGGAAGGAAAAGGAAAAGAAAAGAATCAGGCTGTTGAACTCCAAATAGGTTTGAAAGATGTAGAAAAGAGAAAAAGTAAGATTACTGACGATAGTTGTGGAACTAAGATAAATTTTTAGAAGATGAAAGAAAAACACAGCTTGCAGCAACTTAATTAAAATTTTAAATAAAGCCTGAATTTCCAGCACATTCGTGAAGCCCAAAGAATAACAGATTGTTGTTGTATAATAGATAGTATAGCTATATCAGATTTTGTTTTTATTTTCTCAGAATAAAATAACAGTAACATGCAGCAGAAAATTAAAGAGAGGAAGAACAGAACTTTCTCGAGACATTTCTCAATGCCCAGGGAATCACTCACTGAGGACACTGGCTTGGGTGGTGCTGATTGTATACTACACATGGAGGCCCGAGGCACAGTCTCTTCTGCAGGAGTAGGGGCAGCAGCCTTGGATTTCTGAGGAAAGAAGGAAGTATTTTGAATAACTTTAGAATGTCTGGTTAACAAAACTGAACAATGATGGGCCCACAGAACACTCTGAGATAAAAGCTGTTAAGCATGATTCTCTTGAAAGCTCAAGGATTGCAGAATAGCATATATTTCCAGGCATGTTAAAACATTTGGGTTTTTTTTTCGGCGCTGGGACATTGAACTCAGGGCCTTGCCCGTGTTAGCCATGTGGTCTATGACTGAATCACACTCACAGCCCCCTCCCTTTTTTTTTTTTTTTTTTTTTTCATTTTGAGACAGGGTCTTGATAACTTGCATAGGGTGCCTCTGTCCTGCATCCAAAGATCCTCCCATGTCAGGCTCCTAAACTGCTGGGATTATAAACACCTAACAACAACATAGTTGTTAAAGATGAAGAAGTACCAATACGGCTAAAAAGCTCATGTATTACAAATGCTTTAACAGGTGGGACGCTGAGCAGGAGGATCATGAGTTCTAAGCCAGCCTGGGCTACGCAGTGAGTTCCAGGCCAGCCTTGGCTATATGGTGAGACCTTGTCTCAAAAACCAACCAACCAATTAACTAATGACAACAAAATAAATAAATAACCCTAAAACCAAAACAAAACAAAAATGCTTTAATAGGGATTTATATACATATGTGTATGTATATATGAACTGCACACCTCCTGCCATGTGTATTCCTTATTAAAGGTTGGGAGGGTAGTATGGTTAAGGGAAGGAAATGCAGGAGATAAAGCAGGCAATATTTTAGCAGAGACTTAAAGGATGGGTAGGATTTTAATTGATAGAATTAGGAGAGAAGATCATCCCACACAGAAGGCACCAAATGAAGGAAAGCAAGGCGATACATGAACTTGCCACTGGGTGATGCACGCACACAGCTTTGGTGGGAAAGGAGTCTGGGACTGGAATACATTCGCAGGAACTTTTCCCTTGCAGGGAATAGAAAGCTCCTGGGTTGGAGCCAGGGGGATGACAGGGCTGTAAACCGGCTTCTGAAAGAACAGTTCTGGTGGACATGAAGGGTAGGTGGGGAGAAGCCTGAAGGAAGCCACTGAAATACTGAGCTGAGAGATGATCGCAACTTTAATCAGGTCAGTTACAGAAGTGGGTATAGAAAAGAAAGCATAAATTTGAGAGTTTCCTTCATGGAATAACTGCAAGAGTAGTAGAGTATCTGGGGAAGAGAAAACACATTTAGAAAAAGGCAAAATGAAAACTGCATGTTAAAAAAAAATAGTGGCATAACGGACTTTTTAAATCAACTCCGTCATGTTAAAAACGTTTTGGCTTCATATATTTTAAGATTAAAAAAACATAGAAAAACTCAAAACTAGAGATTTATGTCTTCATAAACATACTTCTGTTTTTTCAGTTGGCTTAGATTGTTTTCCTGTACATTTGGACTGGCCAAAATCTTCGGAAAGTTCATCAATGAGTTCGGATTCACTCAGGGGCTGTAATATAAGAATTATTGTATATTATGAAGTAATTGTTTTTTCTTTGGAAAAAAACGTTTTCACAGGGAAAAATGTTTTTTCCTAGTCAACACACATTAGGCCATATTTTAGGATCTAAAACCAAAAGCTTTTTTATATATGACATCTTTTTCATCTATGAACGTAGGATAAAATATCATGCAACAAGTAAGGAATACTAAACACCTCAGTACTATGAAAGAGGTAATGGTTTATTCAATTGAGAGTCTTCCTAATATTCAATTTCAGAAGACTTTTGTTTAAATAAAATTCCTTGTTCTTGCCAATAAAGACTTGTATAGTTTTAAAAGTGATTACTGCTTTCCTACTTTCTAATGACTTCCTTTCTGAGATAGAGAAAATACAAATCATATACTCCTTCCCTATGTCTGCAGGAAGGGGTTGGGGTGTAGCTCATTTGGCAGGGTGCTGCTCTGTGCTCTCTGAGACCCTGGGTTTGATGCCCAGCATTGCAAAAATGGGACCTGGCAATCCACTCCCAAAGCAATCCAGAAACAACCAGCTATTGAAAACTCTATGAGGGTTGCTATGAGTCAGACCTGAATCAATGTCACCTAACAACAAGAACAATAATAACAACATGTCTATATGAAAGGAAAGGTTTTCTGGCAGGAAAGTTCTGTGTCCCTAGTTCTTTCAGGAGAGGTAGTGTTATTAGTTTAGGGCATGTGAAAATTTTGGCCAATAAAAGTAACTTATGATGGGAAGGCAAGGGATTCTGAAGCTGTACCCAGCATGTAGAGCCTGAGTTCCAAGTCCTGGACTTGCTATTTTCTAGCTATGTGGCCTCAAGCTATTTACATTAGCCCTATGTGTCTCAGTTACCTCACTGTAAAATGGGAATAATAATACTGCTTTCCTCTTTCTGTGAAGACTCAGATAATATATGAAAAACCTTTGGTGCAGTGTTGAGCCTTCAGTAAGTGGTTAATTAATGTTGCTGATTAGTATTATGACAGCAACTGATGGTTGCTAACAACTTAAGGCAATATAGAATCATTAAGAATATTTAATGCTGTGGCTAGATCAAACACTATATTAAATGCTAAAGTAATTTAATTAAAAATCCCTCTTGGCATCAGCTCCTAATGTTCAGTGAATGTTCCTTAGAAACTAATAATTCATGAGGAAAATAATCATTAAAATATACAAAAAGGAGTCTGAGGTATCAGTCAAGTGTTACTATCAAAAGTTCCCATCCTCAATACTAAATTGGCATGTAGGTCACCACAGTGAAATTTGCTCCATTAAAATTATTTTAATTTATTCTCTCTATTTTGTTTTTTCACTACTAGGGAGTTGAACATGTACAAGTGCTCTACTACTAAGCTGCACCTGTCAGACTTTTAAAATTTTTTTATTTTGAGATAGGGTCTTGCTAAATTACTCAGGTTGCCTCTGACCTCCAGCTTGTGATCCTTCTGCCTCGGCTTCCTGAGTTCCTGAGATTACAGGCTTGTATCACAGTGCCTGGCTGTTCTTTGCTTTTTAAGTATCAGAAGAAAAAGTATCGGGGAAAAAAAAGATAGTTTCCAACCTTAGGTCTTTCTTCAGGCTCTGGCAATAGTGGTTTTCCATCTTTATCCTGTAAATGAAATTGAATATTCACTGGAAATAAAATACAAAAGTTTGCTTTCAGTGCCATTAAATTTGTTTTAGGGAAATCAGGGATGAGTGATAAACTCATTTTTTCTTATAGTTGAGTGAATTTGTGTTTTAGATTTACTTTTTTTTTTTTTTTTTTTTTAAATAAAGTATCAGCATGAAGAGCTGGTCAAGAGACCAAATGTTTCCAAGTTATGCTGAACATCTACTTTTCATTAATAGTCACTGAAAAAAGTTTGCTATCTTTTAGGGCAATAGGTTAAGAAAAAAAGGTCTTTGGCAAGAAAAGTACAATTGTGTTAAGGAAAGATTGTTGAAAAATCTCAATTCTCCAACACAATTGAAGAGTTATATATCATTCCTGTAATAAATATTATCCAATTTTTCAATATAAAGTTTCACAATTTAGAATGGGGTCCCCAGCCCCTGGGAAGGTCCATGCCCTATTATGAACAGAGCCACACATCAGGAGGTGAGTAGTGGGTGGGTTAGCAAAGCTCCACCTGTATTTAACAGCCACTCCCAATAAATTTAATGTACTTAAGTCATCCTGAAACCACCTCCCACTCTGGCTGTGGAAAAACTGTCTTCCATGAAACTGGTCCCTGATGCCAAAAAGGGTTGGTAACCACTAATTTAGAACATGGCTACTAATGAGAAACTTTTCCTGTATAAACATATATAAGAATCACAGTAATTTTACATCATATGTCTATATGGATGATTTCCAAAGATAAATTATAAATATAATTATAGGATCTACCATCCTTACCACAAATCAAAACACAACTATGTTAATTGAGAATACTGCTAAATAGTTGGAAGATCTATGGTTCTATTATCCATATAAAAAACAGAGAAAAAATTATCTCCAAATTGTTCCTTCTGCTTTAAGGTTAAGAATGTACGTGAAGCATTGTCAATAGTGGAAACATTTGAATCAGTAGGATTTTAAAAATTGTATGGTCACTACTTTGGAAGCTAGGGAAAGACCAATCTTCTCTGCGAAAGCAGGGAAGAAAAGGTGAAAAATTTTCAGAGTTAATATCTGAAATGTGACAAATGTGTCATTAGTGTCAAGGGTATGGATACAGCTAGGAACAATGCAAAGTTAAGATGAGTGTGCTACTGTTGTGCACTGTGCAAAAAATTTACCGTGGCTGGTTTCAATCTGTACTCAGGTGGGACCGTTTCATCATCCTCACCACACTTCTCTAGTTTTTCTTCTTTAGCTTTTGCCTGGTGAAAACAGAGAAAGAGAGAGAGACAGAAAAGCAGTTGGCTAACATGTAAAATGAGATGACTGATATCACTTTTGTGTATTTCGTGAGAACACGAAATCAGATAAAAGTGTCTGGAAGAGCTCTGCAAATTACAAAGTGCAAGACCATGCATGGTGAGCAGCTATGTACAAGGCAGCACAGGGTGATGGAAAAATCACCACAACCAGGCATCCTGGGCTGTCCTGCTCTGCTCTCAGGCTTTATGACCATGGGAAGCCTCCCAACCTTTCTTTGTTTTGCGTTTTTCAGCTACAAAATGTGACTGCTAATAATTCTTACTTAGTTTATCGGAAAACAGTAAATGAAAGATCCTTGGAGGACAGTAAACACAGATGCAAGTTAGCTGTGATTACTTTAATAGCCTTCATCTGTTATCTAAGGAGAGGAGAGCAAACACAACCAATTCTCTTACCCAGTTCAGAAATGGCAGAAGCATCCCATCACAAATGTTGGTGTATCCATGGATCACTGCTTATAACTTTTTTAAAAGGATGCCCTTCAATAACACCAGGACTTCACTAGATCACTGAACCATGAACAAGTAATTGTATAAGAAATAAAAGTGTAGTTCTATATCCTTCTAGGAAATTGTTGTTTTTGTTAGGTGCCGTTGAGTCAAGTCTGACTCATAGCGACCCTGTGTACAGCAGATCGAAACACTTGCCAATTCTGTGCCAGGCAAACGATCTTAAAATATACAAAATTTATGTTTAAGCCCATTGTTGCAGACACTGTGTCAATCCTTCTGCTGGAGGGTTTTCCTCTTTTGCGTTGCTGGATATAACATTTGTAATTTAATCTACTGGTAGTGGTGGTGTTAGGTGCTGTGGAGTCAGGTGTAACTCATAGTGACTCTGTACAACAGAATGAAACACCACCTGACATTGTGCCATGCCTGGCACTGTGTCTGACAGTGCTTCTCTGCTATTCATAGAGTTTTTCATGGCTGACTATTTTGGGAGTGGGCTTCCAGGTCCTTCTCCCAATTCTACAGCACCTGGTACTCCCAGGTGGTTTCCCATCCAAGGACTAACTAGGTCCTACTCTACTTAGCTTCTGAGATCAGATGTCAGGGTGGTATGGCTATAGACAATCTACTTGTCAATAGTGCAAAATTCCCTAATATATAATTCATATCTCTAACAAGGCATGGATTTAATTCACAAAATAAGAATAGGTTCACTTAAGCAAATTCCAACTCAACTCACTGCTTTCAACAGCTCAGCCTAAAATTGCAGTTCTCCATTGATTTATTACTTCTCTAATTTTTTAAAAAATTATTAAGCACTTTTAATGAGCCAGGTACTACTCTACAGGTTTATTTTTATATAGATTAACTTTCATTAAATGAAAGGTTTTTTTGGTCCCTTTTAATATTCCTAGTTTCATTCTGGGCTGGGATTTAGCTCAGTTGGTAGGACACCACTCTGCAGTCTCTGAGGTCCCGAGTTTGATTCCTAGCACTGCAAAAATGGGAGAAAGACATGGCAATCCACTCCCTAGGCAATCCCAAAACAATTAGCCATTGAAAACCCTATGAGGGTTGCTATGAGGTGGATACAACTCAACGGCACCTAACAACAACAAAATTTCATTCTGCTGCGCATATAAAAGTTCTATTATGTAGTGATTCTCCCAAATACAGCAATTTATGAAGTCATTGGCTATAAGAGCCTTCATTATCATCAGGGTCATCTTTGGTGAGAGCTTCTCCATTCCATTTAGGCTGTGGACAGTGACAATTACATAGCTGGTTCTTTTCCTCTTTCCTATTGACATTCTTTCAATGTGGTTTGTACACAGTAGGCATTGCAAAAAAAAAAAAAGTCTACTAAATTGAAAAAACAGTGGACTAGGTAAACCCTCCTAAAAATGGGGGAGATCTGTAATAAGATATACTTATGGTCTAAGTGAACATTCATTTTTATGGTATGATGCACTATAAGAATACCAAGTAGGCATTGGCCTCTACTCTGGAGTATCCCCTAGTTTGCACAGCAGCACACTCTAGTGTGGGATGTGCTGGACAAGATGTAGTGGACATCCACAGGAATGGAGCAACTTTGAGGAGCTTCATCATTAACATCAGACCACTCAGAGTTTATGGGAGAAGGACATGGAAATCTACTCCTGAGGCAATCCTGAAACAATCAGCTATTGAAAACCCTATAAGGGTCGCTATGAGTAAACAACAACTCAAGAGTATAGCCTGCAGTCGTACCACTGTGGTGTCTGATCCCATCAGATCTTGGAAACTAAGCAGGGTTGGGTTTGGTTAGTAGTTCGATGGGGAACCACCTGGGAACACCAGGTACTCTAGGCTTGGGAGAAGGACCTGGCAACTCACTCCCAAAAAACAATCAGCCATTGAACACCCTATGTATAGCAGAGAAGCACTGACAATAGTGTTTCACCTGGTGTACATAGGGTCACTATGAATCGGACACTGACTCAATAGCACCTAACAACAACTAATCAGAATCACCTTTAGGCACTATGGATTCAGCCCAAGAACCTAGAGGATTGAAAGATCTTCTTAGGAAATAGTTATATTTTGTATATGACTTAATGAAAATCAGCATGATGGAAGAGTTCTTTTTGAAATAATTTCAGTTTATTGTTGCTCTAAGGTTTTCTAGAAAAAACTGGATATATTCATATGCATCCTCAAACTAGTTACACACACTGCTTTATGAGTTACTTCTGTGCATTTTTACATGGACCTAGTTGGTTTTGCCTGTAGCTGTAGCCCTGTGGCCTCCGATCCCTTCAGATCTCGGAAGCTAAGCAGGGTTGGGCCTGGTTAGTCCTTGGATGGGAGACCGCCTGGAAACACCAGATACTGTAGGCTTGGGAGAAGGATCCAGCAACCCACTCATAAAAATCAATCTGCCATTGAAAACCCTATGAATAGCAGAGAAGCACTGACAATAGTGTTTCCCCTGGGTCGCTATGAGTAGGATACTGATGGCACCTAACAATAACAAGCTGGTTTTAGTCACTCTAAGACTCTTTCTGTCCTAGGATTTATGTTGTTTATACTTTCCCTCCCCACATTTATTGTCTTATTAAATCACTCTATCTGTAAAAAGTCTGAGGCAAAGTGAAATTCAGTCCTGGCCAAGCCCTGAGGTGGTGGAAGTACAACTCAGCCTGGTCTCCTTACTGCCCCCAGGGCTCTGCCAAGAACACCCTCTCCTTGAGATGATAAGGTAATGTACATCTCACACAGTGTAGTAATCAAAGCTCCCTTTCTTCCCAATACATTACTTGGTTCTGGAGGACAGGGATTGTTTCTCCTGCTCCCTTGTGTTCATCATCATAAAGCTTATCGTGCCATACTGTGGTCGATGAGCCTTCAAAGAAAGTTGAAGACAGAAACTGGCCCATCTTGGACCAGGGCTGACTCAGACTCGGGGAGAGTTGCTGAGAGTCAGGAAGAGGCCCTTTCCCTGACAACTCAGAACAGGAAGTGACAGCAGAGACAGGGGCATTGTGACAGGGACACCTGTCAGCTCCCCTTCCCTAAGCTGTTAGGGGGGGCCTCCTGAGATCCCGGGCTGTCTTTCCATCTCCTCCCAGGACCCTGCCTTGACAGGAAGAGGCAACTCCTTTCCTTTTTCTTTCCCCCAGAGAACCAAGTTAAAAAATTCTACAAAAATTGTGATTTAATATCAAAGCTTTCCTATGTCAGATACAAGCTTGCTTTGGCTCAGAAGGCTTACTAATAAGATTTTACAAGGTGATCAGGAAATCACGTGTTAGTACCATACTCTAAATGTGCAGGAACTCAAGGTACTGAGTGACTGAGTAATTATTGTTTGCTTTTATTCTAAGTTCAGACAAGTTTTTAAAATGCTTTCCCCATAGTTATATAAAAAGAATCATCCCACCCTTCCATCTTTCTCCTCATAAAGTCCCCAACACCCTTCTGAAAATACAAATTAAGAATTTCCATGACAGCAAACAAACCCCACTATTTCTCACCAGGCTACTGCCTTCTGTTATCTTGTTAAAGCAGGGTCCATTTAAGCTTTGTCAAAGGAGATTAGTGTCCATTTTAAATATTAAAAATGCAGGTGTTTTACAAGAACACTCAGATATCCTTCTTCATTGCTAACTATCTGGAAGTAGATATCTAAATTAACCAGACTTTGAAAGGAAAGCATTTTTAATCTCCAAAAAAATAGAAGCTGCACAGAAATTCTAAATATGGAGTGAGCTTTCAGTTTTTGTAAGCTGAAGGTTAACAAGCTTTATATATTGACTCCAAAGTCAGTACCTCGTCCACTTCCTTTACAGTGCTGAGGTTGAGCTCAGGTTCTGGTTTCCGGGTGCCCAGGGAAGCTGACAGAGCTTCAAGCGCTTCATCGCTCATGGCATCCTGTTAAAGATGAAAATTTCTGTGCATTAAAAAAAACAGCAACTTCTGAGCCTGAACAATCCATTTACTTCTTTGTGAAATACACCTTCCAAAGATATAAGATGAATTGTGGATTAGGGAAGGGCTTTAGGTAGGCAATTGTATTCAAAAGCTAAGCAAATGAGAGAAAGGGAAAAAAACTTACCAATGAATGAAAATTGGGGCTAAGACACGTTCCTATAATAACAGCACTGTCTGAGGCACACTTCGCCCTTTATTTTGCAAGCAAGTAATATACCTATAATAATAATTATATTATTATAAAATACTCTTATCAACGCCAGGCACAGTGGTGCACATGTGTACTCCCAGAGACTCTGGAGGCGGAGGCAGGAAGATTGTGAGTTCAAGGCCAGAGGCAGCCTGTGTTAACTTAGAGAAACTCTAAATCAAAATAAAAAATAAAAAAAAAAATGGGCTGGGGGTGCAGCCCTGTGGTAGAGCACTTGCAAAATATGTGCAAGGCCCTGGGTTCAACACCCAGGTACCACACATACAAAAAATAGATAAATAAAAATAAAAATAAATACTCTTCTCAGAATAAAAGCTACAAGTAAATAAATTTTCACTACTCTGTTTTTCTTTTTAAAAAATGTATCTCCAGAAATGTCTTTTGACAGCCTTATCCTTCAGCAAACAGCTAAGCTCAGGAAGCTGAGAAAGTCGAAGTGGCCTCCGGCTTCTTCCTCTAACAGCATGATGGCTAATGGTTGTAGGAACTCCCACTCGTAGGGTGTGGTGCTCACCACCATTCCCTCAGCCAGCCAGATAAAAAGAAACAGTCCACCCTAGCAGAAGGAAGGCAGAAGCAGCTCTGATAGAAACTCTCTTTAGCTTTATCTGGACTCTCTGCATATGACACATGGTTTCTGGTCCAATCATGAGCTGCAGGATCACCTTTCAGGATTTGTGACAATTAGGTCATAGTTAACTGTGGTGAAGAGACAATATAAACAGCTACAATGAACATCCTTCTAGTGATCTACAGGGGCTGGGATTTAGCTCAGTTGGTAGAGCGCTGCGCTGCAGTCTCTGAGGTCCCGAGTTCAATTCCCAGCACCGCAAAAATTGGGAGAAGGGCCTGGCAATCCACTCCCAAGGCAATCCCGAAACAGTCAGCCATTGAAAACCCTATGAAGGTTGCTATGAGTCGGATACTGACTGGACGGCACCTAACAACAACAACAAGTGATCTACAAGGCTCAAATTCCTTTAGAAAATCAAGCTTAATATTTATGTCCCAAGAGTACAATTTCTCTGGCTTCTGCCCTTCTGTGGGTTGTCATGGTGAGAGGATCTTGGATCATGATCAAGAACCAGGCCAAAAGCATTCATACGATTCATAGAAACACCCAAGGCTTGCCTGGAGATGATTAGTGTAGCCTCAGTGGCTTCTCTACACAGACCTCAGGACAGAAACATGCTCCTCACCTCGGGTAATGCATTATTGGGATTATCTCAGGCAAGATCAGGCTCAGGAAAGCAACTGCTGTGAGATAGACCATGGTTATTTTCAAAGAAATAGTTATTGGTACCTTTTCCACCTTCCTTTTCTTCTCCTGGGGTGGAGCAGCACTTCTGATTACCCCAACTGACTGAGCTTTTAGAACCTCTCCTGTGGGTTTCTGAAAAATAAAATACAAAAGATCATATTTACAAATAAGGGAAATTTAACTGTAGTAACCAGAACAAAAGAGAGTTTTTAACAAGTTCTCCTTAATAAAACTAAGACCCATACCTCTTTCTCAGCTTTCTTTCCACGCGTGGTAGGAGAACTACAGGTAAAGTCAGATGACAAAGCATCTATAGCATCATCTGGCCCCATGGGTTTCTAAAGAAATGAGCACAAAGTTGTTAACATTCAAATGAAAGAAGGGATGATATGCCCAGCAAAGGAAGAACACATTTTTGCATTCCTCTGCCACCAAATGAGATACACTAATAAAATAACTCAGATTAAAGCCTATGTTTGAAAAGGAATGGGTAATCAGTATTATTTTTTTCTTTCCCTCTTCTAAAGGACTTACATGGTAGGATATGCCTATATTATAGTCACTAACATTTATTTTATCCTTATATACCTTCTTGTCTCTGTTCTCCTTCCCCTCAAAAAATACCTACGAGACCAAGGATCAATGAGAGAACCCCACACCCACCCTCTTTCTCTGAAGAGATGGAAATATTATCTGGTTCACAAATTAGTTGAGTCATGATCGCCTATTACAGAATTGATAGTCCTATTTCCCCAACCAAAGATATAAACAATGTTGATTTATGTCTTAGAAGACATTTATGTAAACTCACCAGGGAGTCTGGAGGAGGACCTGTAATCCCTTCCTTTTTCTGAAACAAATATTAATTTGAAGAGGTTGAGAAGGCAAAATTAATTCCTATGATGAGTAAAATGTATTCTTGGTGTCTGATGAATATTGTTTGCCTCCAAGTTCATATGCTGAAGTCCCAACCCATAGCACCTCAGAATGAGACTTTCTTTAGACATACGGTCTTTTTAGAATTAATCTAGCAAAGGAGAAGTCATTAGGGGTGGTCCTAATCCAATATGACTGGTATCCTGATAGAAAGAACAAACTTGGACCCAGAGAAACATGTAGAGGGAAGGTGATGTAAAGAGACACAAGGAGATGATGATCTTTAAGCCAGCAGAGAGGCCAGGAAGAGAGTTTTCCCTCCCATCTCTCAGAAGGAACCAACACCACTGACACCCTGATTGTGGACTTCCAGCCTCCATAACCATGAAACAATAAATTTCTGTTGGTAAAGCCACTCAGTCTGTGGTACTTTGTATGGGCAGCTGCAAAGATTAATAAATTCAGTGAGCTTCTTAGTAATGGCAATTTTATGTGCTCCATCAGGTTTTCTAAATTTTGAAAATTGTGTTGAGTGGTATGTGGTGGCTCATGCTTATAATCCCATCAACTTGGGAAGTGGAGGCAAGAGGATCGCAGGTTTGAGGCCAGAGGCAGCCTGCATAACTTACCAAGACCCTGTTTCAAGATAAAAAATTAAAAAATGGGTTGGAGTTGCAGCTCAGTGGTAGAGCACTTGAAAAAACATGGATGAAGCCCTAGTTCAACCCAAAGTACCACAAAAGAAATTGTGAAGATACTGATATAAAATTATATTCCAAGAAAGAAATAGTGAAATAAAAGTAAATGATAACTTACAGCCAAAAGTTCCCTATACTTTGGAGGAATTGTGATTTCTCTTTTACCCAATTCCTCCATGTAGGTGGAACTCATTGGATCCTACAAGGAAATCACACATATAGGAATAATAATTAATTAATCAGCTGAGAATATTACATGAAACCAAAGTACTATATCCCATGAATAATTTATGGACTCACTGAGATGTAACATAAATCATTAAGAAGCCAAAACCTTACACAACTCTCAAGTTCTAAGTTTACACAAATACCCATATTTGATTGGCTTAACTCATGTCATGCTAGAAAATACTCAAAATATTATGCTTAAATTTAATTTTATATTAAAATACATTTTGTTTTCAATATCTAATGTTTCTAACATATACAAAAGTGTAGTTAGTAACATAACGAATTTCTGTACAATTTAAAACACAACTTTATCAGATTTACAGTTCGGCCCTCTCCAAACCAGTTCTCTTTCCTTGTGACCCAGAGGTCATTACCACTTGTACTTTAAGTTCATCATCTTCATCCATTTAAAGTTGAGAATATTTTTATAAAATTATTACACATGCAAGTACTTATAAATAATATACAGCAATACTTTGCATATTTTCAAATGTGATATAAATGGTATCATATTCTACATACCATTCTATGTTTTATTCAAAATTATGATTTTATCATGTATCCATGTTGATATGTGAATAACCCATTTTTACCACTACAAAGCATTGCATATTATCCTGTCTTCTGTTGAACAAATTTTTTTCCAAATGTTTCACAGTTCTTATCACTCTTTGTACACATGGGCAAGGCTTCTTCCCTCAATAATCTTTCTAAAGGTGGGCTCTGGTTGAAGGGGATACACATTGTCAGCACCCGCCAGCTATGGGTGAGCTGCCAGACTGTTATACTTTTGCCATTCTGATATGCAAATGGTATCAATCTATGTTTTAATAATGTTTTCCTAGTTACTTGGGAAACTTTCATTTTACTTCATTGTTCAAACAAGTTTCTTCTAATTTTCTATTGGGTTATCATTTTTCATTTTTTTATTCTTTATAAACTCTAGAAATAAATCCTTTGTTACATTTTTTGAAAATATTTGTCTAATCTATGGCAAATTTTTTTTGTGTGTGTGTGTGTGCAGTACTGGGGATTGAACCCAGGGCCAGGCGCTTGCATGCTTTGCAAGTGCTGGACCACTCAGCTGCACCCTCATGCCGTCTTTTTACTTTTTGAGACGGGGTCTCACTAAATTACACAGGCTGCCTCTGGTCTCGAACTTGTGGTCTTCCTGCCTCTGCCTCCCAAGCCGCTGGGATTACGGGCTTGCGCCACTGCACCCAGCTTCTATGGCATATGTTTAATACCAAGAAATGTATAATTGTGTTGCTTTTTAGAATTCGGAATGAGGTGAAATGATGATAAATATCTAGAAATCAAAATTAGCTCAACATGTGAGATGGGAACTATCTGGAAAAAGAATAAGTTTAAATTCCCTAGACTTAAATCTTGAGGACAGAAATAACTCTTTCTGACCAAACAGGCTTTCTTACAGTGCCAGTCTTAGTATAGGTAAGCAAATGTTTACTGAATCAATATAACTGTATAGCTGTCATGAGACAAACCACTTCCATTCCCAATACTAGTTTTTGGTTATTAGTATCAATACTGACACCATCATGCTTTTATCCACACAACAGAGCAGCAGGTGTTCTTTTGCACTTTATGATCCTCATTTGCTCTCCACATACTGAATATGAATTTTTATAGATATCAGATCACAAACCGAAACTATAGGTCCAGTATATGTGGTACTATTTTCGCTGGTTTCTTCAGGTTCTCCTAAAGTGTCTATCAAGTCATCCAAAGCAGCATCCATGCCTGACTGGAAATGAAAGAGTAGATATTTAAATGTTGTTTGTTAAATATACTTCCTTTTGATTTTCTAACTGCAAAAAATAAAAACTTAAAAAAAATAAAAATAAAAACATCAAACACCATAAATTCTCCAAATCCCAAAATAGTTAAAATCTGGTCTAACTTTATTATTTAAGCCCTAGAACACAGGTTCTGGATTAGAAAGATAAAATGCTACATTCATGTAAGAATCATTTAAGAAGTCCAAAGTCATCAACTACTTGAACAACTGTGTAAACTCATTAATGCTGCCAATCCAATGGACTGGCAGATAAAAAGGAAAAGAAAAAGAAATGCGAAGAATCAGGACCATGTTGTGATAGCTATGTGCTATTTGGTTCTTACTGCTTATCAGTAGTTTTCCAGAGTTTTATACAAAAACACCCCAACAAAATCTCTAGATAGCACCTTCTCCAAATAGACTCTATTTCAAAACTGGATTTCCCTGTATTCTTTCATTTGTTTGCAGGGTTTGTTGTTGTTGTTGTTGTTGTATACTTGTTTGTCTACAGACGTGTATAAGATAGAAATCACCTGCAGCTAACATTAAAGTTATAAGAACTGACAGTTTCTTCGGTCAATATGGGCTTAAATTAGCATAAGAATGAGAGGGTGTCCCAAACTTATTTTTGAGGTTAGGTATTACTCATTGAGAATAATAACCTTCATTTGAAGGGGAAAGCAACAATCTAGGGAAAGACCCTTTATTATTCAACTCAGATTAGAAAGGACTGCTGCCTGATGCAGTGGTGCAGGTTTGTAATCCCAGTGACTCAGGAGGCAGAAGCAAGATTGCAGGTTTGAGGCCAGATGCAGCCTGTGTGACTTATTGAGATTCTGTCTCAAGTTAAAAAAATAATAAAAGGGTTGAGGGTGCAGCTCAGTGGTACAGCACTTGCAAGGTATGTGTATACATGTATACAAACTCCTGGGTGCAACCTCCAAGTACTACCAAAAAAAAAAAAAAAAAGGATTGCTTAAAATGTTTGTCTCTTTAAGAATGTAACTTTCATGTTGCCACAATTTCATGACTCACCTTATCATTGATATGTGTAATAGAATTTAAAGGCTTTTAGCTTTAGATTGATTTTTTTTTTTTCTGGAGAATTTCAGAATAAGACGTACCTTATATTCCCTAGGGATATACCTGGTTAAGGATGTATTTTCAGGAGAGAAACTGGAATGTAAACTCCACAAAATGAAACTGGAGTTATTAAAACTTTAAAAAGAGGGTTATAATATGATACAATCACAGGTGTGAGAGCCACACTTGCAAGCCAGTTATATTTTCTTGAAATAATAATTCACGAAAATGGTCCTTTATATTACCCCTCTCACACTGCTTGTCTGCAAGAAATCAGACAGAGATGAAGATAGAACAGAGGACAACTATCCTATGTGCAAGTGCACTGCAATCTTTATACCTGTCCAGATGGTTTATCCGGTTTGGACTCAGCTGGCACAGCTGGAGTTAATGATTTCTTTTCTTTTTTCTGGTGAGAATTTAGAAAGACATTAAAACCCTTTTCACATATTTTCATAAAACTCAACACTAATACATATTTTAAGATGAATTCATTGTAATAATAATAGCATTCATCTGACACTAAACATGTGCTCTGCGCTAGATGTTTGTGATACATCCTTTTCCAAAACTGTTTAAATGTTAATCCCATTTAGTGATGGGGAAAGCAAAGCTCAGAGAGATTAAGTAAATTTCCTCAGGTTGCACAGTAGAGAACAGAACAAAGATTTGAATCCAAGGCTGTCTGTCTCTTTCCTTACTATGCTTCCCTAGGGTCCATTGCCAGTCTCTGCATCACATATGGATTCTTTCTACAGGCCCCCACTTCCAGCTGTTGCTCTCCAAATCTTTGCCCACACACACATCAAAACCTCCAGATCCCTTATTTTCTCTTAACTCTTTTCTCTTGCATCTACCGCAACCCAGCCCCGTTCCGATTCTGCTCTTGGTGTTTGTGCCCTTTGTTCTCTGTCACCTCTGGCATCTCTTCAGCTTTGCTCCTAGCTGCACATTCTGCATGTTCCTGCCCCATGCTGGCAGTTCTATACAAAATCACTCTCTAGGGCCAGGTGCCAAACACTTTCAGGTTTTGGCAGGAACTAAATGGGTGAAGTTGTTGGGTTTAAGACAACAGGTGAGGCCAGGGACTGTGGCACATGCCTTTGATCCTAGCATCTTGGGAGACTGAGGCATGAGAATTGTAAGCTCAGGGCCAGAGGCAGTCTGTGCAACTTAGTGAGACCTTGTTTCTAAAATAAATAAATAAATAAATAAGGGGTTAGGGTGTAGCTTAGTGGTGGAGCACTTGCCTACCATGTACAAGGCCCTGGGTTCAACCCCTAGTACTGGGAGTAAAAAGGCAATAGGGGACCAAGTCTCATCTGAATGTATCCAAATTGAAGCAGCAGATCTCACACTCACTCAGACTGCCTGGGTTTGCACACCAGCGGTGACATCCATGGCTGCTTGAGGCTTGTTAAGTCACTTCTTCTATGCCTTGGTTTCACAGTGTGTGAGGGGTTGTGAGGACTAGATGAATTAGTGTATATGAAGTATGAAAACCAGTGTTTGGCAATTGGTAAGCACTTCCTATCCAATTAAATGCTAAGTGATGGCTATGATTGTGATGCTGAAGTACTATGTCAGGTTGTCAGCCTAAGTCTGAGCAACTAAAACCATTTCCAGGATTCAACTACTACCTTATTGCAGATATTCACTCACATTTTCTCTCTTGCCTTCCTCCTTCTTCTTTCCTTCTCTCAGCCTTTCCCTCTCTCTCCTCTCTCTCCCTCTATCTCACTTTTCCCACTTTCTCTCCCTCTCCTGCCTCCTTCCCACCTCCTCCATTCTTTTTTATCCCTAAACAACATGTTAATTGTCTTATTAGACATCTTACTGTTAGGTTCCCTTAATTCAGGTCTGTGAGCAACCCTCACAGGGTTTTCAATTTTGCTGATTGTTTTGGGATTGCCTCAAGAGTGGATTGCCACATCCTTCTCCCATTTTTGCAGTGCTGGGGATTGAACCCAGGTCTTCAGAGAATGCAGAGCAGCACTCTACCAACTGAGCTAAATCCCAGCCCCAATCATATTTCTTTGGGCCATCCAAAATTAAATTAAGCCATCCAAAATCAGCTATCCAAAATCAAATAGATTGGTTTTCCTTCCCCAAACAATTCTGCTTCTGGTTTCTGTCCATCTTTCAAAGGTGACAGTAGGCTCAGAGTCAGGACTGTGAGGTGCCCACTCACCATTTAAAGAAGCACTCACTCTCAGCTGCTGCCCGTCTATTTGTATGAACTTGACAGGGAGTATCTCTTTAAATTTTGTGTCATGGGCACCTCTGTTTTCTTATCTTGGAATTACCTACCTAGTTCAGTCAGATTCCAAAGTTCTAATTTATCTTAGATTTTACTTTGCCTTTGCCCAGTTTGTGTATCCTTTTCCTAAAACTTTAAATTTTACCTGTGTAAAGTCTCTTCCATAACTTCCCTCTCTTCTTGTATCATATCTCTAACTTAGGATAAACTATGTATGGCTCACCAGGACTACTGAAACAGCCTCTGGCCAACCTTCCACCTTCTTATCTTTATGTATAAACTAATCTTATCATTCTCTAAAGCAGCCTTAACCTTTTTTTCTTTTTTTGGCTTTATAGTCCCATTGCTTCCCTCTCTCTCCTCATGCTTCCTCCATATTGGAATGCTTGTGCCCAGAACACATCTGAAATTTTTCAACACCTTGAACTGTTTGTAAGCCTGCCATCCAGCTGTCCTTCCATGCCTAACTCAAATGGCATCTACTCTCTCAAAGCCCTGTAGGTTCCCCCCAGTCAGGGAGAATCTTTCCTTTCTTCACCAAACATTTCCCTGTAGGGGCCTCTCTTAACCTGTGAGTTACAATCGTAGGTACTTTATCTTCTCCCCAACGGTTAGCTTGTCTTGCAGAGTCAACCACAGTGCTTTAAATGTACTACATACTACAGATCAGATCCATCCTACTGAATGGGAGAAGAATCAGAAGCAAAGTAAAACAAAATGCCTTACTGAAAGTTCTAGCACAAGCCAATTCACAACAGAATTCCACACAAGCCTCTCCTAATTTTATCATGTAACTTTCACTGAAAACATTGGCTAATTTAGTTCTAGAATAAAACATCAAATTTCGATTGCATTTTAAGATCTATTCTATCATATCTAGTCCTCTGCCTTAAATCTACCCATTTTCAAATTATTTCCTTTAAGTATCCGCCATTGCACAATACAGCAATGTGTATCTCTGGAGTGAGGGTGGGGTTCTCAAGGAAAATAAAAATGACCTATTGTAAGAAAAAAATGTTTAAGGTGAGTATTCTTATTTAAAAGTTTTGTGAATGTTGCCTTACTGCACAGGAGAACTGCATGAGTTTGTATAAAAATAATGTGGCTTATCTCTGAAACCTTGAAAATGAATGATGTTCCCGAGTGACGTGCCACACTTTTCTCCTACGATGTGTAGCTTACACCTTTCCTATTTTGAGAAACAGGAATATAAAAAATGCATTCTAAAAAGCCGGGCGCAGTGGTGCATGCCTGTAATCCCAGTGGCTTGGGAGGCGGAGGCAGGAGGATCGCAAGTTTGAGACCAGAGGAAGTCTGCATAATTTAGCAAGACCTTGTCTCAAAAAAAGTAAAAAAAATGGACTGGAGGCGGCAGCTCAGTGGTCTAGCACTTGCAAAGCATGCAAGTGTGAGGCCCTGAGTTCAACTCCCAGTACCACACACACAAAAAGAAAATAATGCATTCTACTTTGCTCTACTTTCATTTCTGTGTTGTCACTGCCGCATCAATTGCCTACTTGTGGCTTCAAACTGACTATATGTCTTCTAAACTGATGGCTAACTCTATGCTGCTATGGGTAGAAAAGGCAGGCCATTTCCCATGTCACACTCCTGGCTGACACCTGAAGCCCTTCTGGTGCTCTTAGGAAGGCTCGCCCAGAACTAGCCAGCACAACACATATACTTGCTCCTGAGAGGACCTGCATGCCTCCCATGGAAACCTCCCATATCAACTCGTATTGGTGTCTTGAATGTTTATGATTTACTAGCATCAAGACAGCTGAAATGAATATTCAAGGCAGAGAGTAATACTCAAATGCTCATAAAAATTTTATGTGCTTTAATACGTATAAATCTGGAAGGCAGGATCTGAGACAACTCACATTTTAATTTCCTTGGCATTGATACCATGACACACACACACACACACACACACACACACACACGTGTATATATATATGTATATATACACACATACATATATATGCACACACATATAACATATATGTATATGGCAGGTGCTCAATAAGTATTTGTTGAATATGTGAATTTAAAAATAATTTTATGTCTTGTTCACTTTACATTCCTATAATGCATGCTCTTTTCCACAAAATTTCACATATAAAGCACATTCTGTTTTTGCGAATGATAGGTTAACTGAGCATCTATTTCCTGTTACAGAGGCTCATGTTACATATGTTTATGTGTGCTCACCTCGTCATCTGGTTTGCCAGATGTTGCAGCTATACCAGCAACACTTCTTCCACTGGCAGAAATGGTGTCTTGCGATTTAGTCTGGGAGTGGAGAAAAGGTTGACAGAACTGAATATCTTTCATGATTATTACCAAGATCATGAGTTTCAAATGTCACTTACACTTGCTAGTTTGCTCTCACAGACATCATGGTAAAGGAATGTTTATTAGCTTCTACCACACCTGGTACAATACTTGTTGTTAGGTGCTGTGGAGTTACGTATGACTCATAGGAACCCTATGTACAACAGAACAAAACACTCCCTGACACTACGCCATGCCCGGCACTATGTCAGTGCTTCTCTGCTATTCATAGGTTTTCAGTGGCTGTTTGGGGATTGCTTCAGGAGTGGGCTGCCAAGTCCTTCTCCCATTTTTGTTGTGCTAGGGATCAGAGTGCATATAGCAACACTTTACCAACTGAGCTAAACCCCAGCCCAGTACGATGCTGGACACCATATAATGCTGGACTCAAAAGCCTGCAGGGTCCATCCAGGTCACACAAATAGGCAGATACCATCATACCTGGTCAGGCTCCAGTGCACTGTGGTAAATGGAGTACACAGGCCAGGTGTGAAGGCTTTTAGCCAGCTGTTGCCATGTGAACCCATTTTGCCAGATGTTTTGATTTTTCAAGAGAAGCTAGAAATTTGGATTTTGTGTGAAATATCTTGACTTAATTAAAAATAATTTATAAAAACATTGTAAGTCAAACAAATGCACAATTGGCTGCATTTAACCTGTGAGTCACAAATTTATGATTTCTGATATAAATTATATTGTATATGCCAGGTCTAGGGATTAGCTCAATGAAAAGTTCTTCTCATAGGTATTTATTCTTCTAAGAGCTGATGCCAAGTTTTAAAACTTACTGCTTGGGAGACACCAGAACCTGCTGTCTTGAAGTCATGGCTGATCACTGCCAAGCAGTGGGATAAGGCTGGACAGCACATTTTCCTAAACTCATCTAATGCCTTTTTCACAAGCCTAAGTTTCTATAAGGCTATTTGCAAAGCCAGGAAAATAATAACATCACACCATTATAATACAAAATATATTCAGCAAAGCCCCATAGATGCAATTACACACCTCAGTGTGAATGGGGAACCATGTGTCATAAGCTAGTGGATGTTTGTTTTTTCATATCTATCAATCTTCTTTATTTACCTTTGGTTCTGTTGACTTTTCTGATGTCAGCTGCTCATTTGATCTGGAACCTGCTTTTTCATTATGAGCATGCTTGCTTCCTGTATCTGGTGCATGTTTGGAGAGGCTTTTTGGCTGAAAGTCCACATATATTGACACACACACACACATGCAAAAACATTGTTAACATGATGATAATTTTAAACATAATACTAATACTTTTTTATAGAATAGAAATTGCTCATAACAGTTATGCTATTTGTGGTTTTGAATTACATGAATTGCATTGTTGTTAGGTCCCGTCAAGTTGAGTCCCACTCAGAGTGACCCTGGGATTTTCAATGGCTGACTATTTTGGGATTGTTTCAAGAATGGACTAGCACATCTTTTTCTCATTTTTGTGGTACTGGGGATCGAACCCAGGTCCTCAAAAAGTTTAGAGCAGCACTCTACTAACTAAGCCAAACCTCAGCATGAATTTTATTACTGTAATACAAATGTGATAAATCTCACTTTAAGTACAGAATTTGAAATAGTATAAATCTTTCCCCCCAAATTCATCAAGAATCACTTAAGTAAATTGTAAATACTCCTATGGCCACACGATGGCACTGTTTTGGCTGAAAAAAACAAATATTTAGCCATCTGTGTTCAGAATTTGTCTCAAATGGTGAGAGATTTTATTTATACCTCAACAAAAGGTACAAGTCCTAGTGACAATCACTTACCTCTGTGTGTTCCTTTGGCTTTTTTTCTTGGGATTTTTTCTCATGATCCACAGAAGGCTGTTAATTTCAAAGAATTAAAAATTCAGTTACATTGGAATCCATTGTTTTCATTTCCAAATAGGCTCAGGGATAAAAAATTACTGGGTGCTTCTTACAATGAATAAGATAAATTAGTAACTCCAAGTCCATTTACAGAGATATCAAATGGTCAAGGTGACCACCACATTTGTTGAACAAGGATTTCACTCTAGAAATTAATTTTAAATGTCTTCTTTCCTGGGAGATAAAGGATGCTGTAATTTCTTCCACTTAATGATTTTCTAAGTCTTTTCTTTGTTACAAGTGGAAAAAAATCATATCTTTAGAGACCCAATTCTACTGAGATTTGGTAGAAAATCCAAAGCATTTAAATGTGAAATAGAAGACAACTTCCACCTACCTGCTAAATTCTTCACTCTAAAATCCACAGTGTAATCACCATCCTCAGGCACCAAGAGGCCTTCCACAAAATCAGATAAGCCTCATCCTTCACCCCATGGCTTAAGTGCTTTATTGAAAAGAAAGACCTGTGGTGCTGCAAACATCCTGGGATCCATCTCCATATGGAGACAGAATGGCTTTCAGTCTGGATAGCCATGAGTTAGGATAGCAAGAGAAGCCTTTGCCAAGGGAAAGGCCCCTGAGTAACTGAAAACCAGCTCCACCAACCTAGATAACACTGTCAAAATTAACCTATCCCACCTCATCCTTAAGTGTTTAGGTTCCAGGTCCAGCAGACACATTATTCTTGGTATCTCACTGGAACTATAATTGGATACTCACTATCCTTTGTCCTAACTTTCTTCTTCTTGCTTTATTTTTTTTTTAAATAATGATTTCACTTAAAAATTTAGATTTGGCAGAGCATGGTGGCACACACCTGTAATCCCAGTGACTTGGGAGCCAGGACACTAACAAGTTCAAGGCCAGAGGTAGCCTACATAACTTAGAGAGGCCCTGACTCAAAATAAAAAGTAAAAAATGGGCAGGAAGTACAGTTCAGTTGCAAAGCATGCGTGAGACTCAGGGTTCATTAAACACCCTAGTACCAAACAACAACAACAATAACAACAAACTCTACATCAATGAAAATGCTTTTGAAATAATATAGTTTTTGTCTACAGAATATTATATATTCTTTTAACTATATACAGATTTATGTTATCAATATTTTATATATACTCTAGATAACCATATTCAAAAGCATAGTAAAAAGTTAATTAAATTGGCTGACAAAGCCCTTTACTATAGCATTAATGTAGGAAACTAATTTTTATTAAAAACAATCTGAATAACCCACTAGCAGACTTAAATTATTTACCTTAGTTGATGGTGACTTCTCAGGTTCTGTTTTCACAGCCTAAATTCAAAGAAAGATGAAAGAGAGAAGGAAAGAAAGAAACAAAAAAGAAAGAGAGAGAGAGGGAAGAAGGAAGGAAGGAAGGAAAATAGGAAGGAAGGAAGGGGA
This sequence comes from Pedetes capensis, assembly GCA_007922755.1. NCBI lineage: Eukaryota > Metazoa > Chordata > Mammalia > Rodentia > Pedetidae > Pedetes > Pedetes capensis. The sequence continues at coordinate 74,328 of VMDO01007914.1, forward strand.
AGGAAGGAAGGAGGAAAGGAAAAGAAACAGAAAGAGGGAAAGAAGAGAGAGGGAGAGAGAATGAAAGAAGGAAGGGGGTAAGAAAGGAGAAAGGAAAAGAAGAGGGAAGAAAATAAAAATGGACATAGTTTATAAGATTATACTTTCTCCAACTAAGTAAGCTCAAAAGATGATTTTGATGTTATAAATATAAAATTTATGATTTAAGTTATACTTTGCATTGTAACTTTAGATAAACACTTAAATAGACTAATAAATATTTTGCTCTTACTATTAATGTGGCAACTTACATCTTATTTCTTGCCCTGTGTAGCAAAGATACCTGAAGATTTATTACTATCAACATTGTAGCCAATACACAATGTGAAATAAACGGCTTCATCCTTCAAAGCTAAGGGCACTATGTTTCAAAGTCACTAACTTCATTTTTTATCAGTGAAATACTTACCACAGGTTTTGGCTAAAAGTGTGAAACAGTGGGGTGGTGACAGAATAACAGAAAGCAGTGAAATAATTTTTAGTGCCAGAATATGATGACTGGAAGTCAAGAGAAGGTTTGGTATGGAGTCAGAATAACAGAAGTTTGTGAACTGGAATTATTAGCATGTGCTGAGTTGCTGAAGTGACCATTAGTAAACAGAGATATCCCAGCACAATTAACCACATCACCTGTTTTTTGTGTCTTTTCTTGTTAGGAGGATGTGGTCCTTCCATCTGTTTGCTGACTGGAATTTCCTAATATAAAAGCACAACCCCAAGTATAATTTTATTTTACCTGACAGTCAAATATACAAAGAGCTAAAATTATTTATTAACAATTATTTATTAAATTTTATTTCAAGATCCATTCTACTTATCGAACATAGTTACTCAATGGACATGTATATAACTTCAAGAAGATGTAGGCACATAAACTCTAAGGTTGGATTTGGGTTTATATTTTTTTCAGTGAAGAATTCCATTAATAAAATTGACTTCTAATTCCTTTCCTTTCCCTTCCCTCTCAGTATAAAGGCTGCCAGAGCTGTATTGTTCTACTAATATTTCCAGTGTTTGGATGTGATCAAATAAATAGTCACAAGTTCTGTCACGAGTTTTCTGAAATTCTGTCAACATAATTTTAAACAATTTTGTAAATACTCAGGAACATAATTTTTTGGTGTATGTCATAGTGCTATACACATTATATTTAATATAATGTTCTAAGAATGTTTCTGAAGAACTGGTTGTAATGAAAGATGATTATGTTGTTAGGAGCCATCAAGTTGGGCCTCACTCATAGCAAATCTATGAAAACAGAATGAAACAATACCCAACACTGTGTCAGGCACATGATCTTTTTCATGTTTAAGCCCACTGTCACAGCCACTTTATCAATCCATTTAGTTGAGGGTCTTCCTTTATTTGTTGACCCAACATTCTCCCAAACATGATGTCTTCTCCAGGGATGGGTCCCTCCTGAATACATGTCCAAAATACATAATACAAAGTGTAGCCATCCTTGCTTCCAAGGAATACTCTGGTTTCACTTCTTTTAGGACACATCTGTTGGTTCTTTTAGCAGTTCATGTTACATCAACATTTGTCTCCTGCACCATGACTCAAAAGCATCAGTTCTTTTTCTGTTTCCTTTATTCAATGTCCAGCTTTCACAAGCATATGATGCAACTGAAAATACCATGGTATGAATCAGGCACACCTTTGTCTTCAATGTGATATCTTTACTTTTTAACATTTTAAAGAAGTATCTTGCAATAGTTTTTCCCACTGGAATGTGTCTTTCCATTTCTTCTGCTTCCATGAGTATTGATTGTAGAACCAAAGTAAAACAAAATATTGGACAAACTTCAATCTTTTCTCTATCATGAAGTTGTTTACTGACCCCAGGTGTAGAGATTTTTGTTTTCTTGATGTTAAGGCACATTCTATACTGAAGCCTGTGTTCTTTGATCTTTATCAGTAAATGCTTCAAATCCTCATCACGTTCAGCAAACAAAGTTGTGTAATTTGCATAATGCAGGCTGTTAATGAGTCTTCCTCCAATCTTGATGCCATGTTCTTCATAAAGTCCAGCTTTTCAAATTATTTGCTCACCATAGAGATTGAAGAGGTATGGTGAAAGGATACATCCCCGACACACACCTTTCTTGACTTTAAACAAGGCAGTATTTCCTTGTTCTGTTTGAATGACTGCATCTTCATGAGTACAATTAAGTGCTCTGGTATTCCCATTCTTCACAATGTTATCCACAATTTTTTATGATACACATAGTCAACTACCTTTGCATAGTTAATGAAACATAGATAGACATCTTTCTAGTATTCTCTGCATTCAGCTAATATCCATCTGACATAAGCAATGATATTTTTGGTTCCACATCCTCTTCTGAATCTGGCTTGATTTTCTGGCAGTTCCCTGTCAACATACTGCTGCAGTCACTTTTGAATGATCTTTAACAAAATTTTATTTATGTGAGATATTAAAGATATTGTTTGATAATTTCCACATTTGGTTGGATACCCTTTCTTGGGAATAGACACAAAAATTGATCTCTTCCAGTTAGTTGGCTAGGTAGCTGTTTTCTAAATCTCTTGGCATAAACAAATTAACATCTACAGCGCTGCATCTGTGTGCTGAAACATCTCAGTTGGAATTCCATTCATTCCTGGAGCCTTGCATTTTGCCAATTCCTTCAGGGCAGCTGCTACTTCCTCCTTCAGTACCATTAGTTCCTCATCATATACAACTTCTTGAAATGGTTGGTCATCCACCAATTCTTTTTGGTACAATGACTCTGTGTATTCTTTCCATCTTCTTTTGATGTTTCCTGCATCATTTAATATTTTTCCTGCAGAATCCATCACTACTGCCACTTGAGGCTTCAATCTTTTCTTCAGTTCTTTAAGTTTGCAAAAACAGAGCATGTTCTTCCCTTTTGTTTTTCTATATCCAGCTATCTGCAAACGTCATTACAATATTTGATTTTGTCTTCCCAAGCTGTCCTTTGAAATCTGCTTAGTTCTTTAACTTTGCCTTCCTTTTACTCTAGCTGCTTGATATTCAAGGGCACGTTTTAGTGAGTGTTTTGACATACAATTTGGTCTTTTCTTTTTTACTTGTCATTTTAATAACCGTTTGCTTTCCTCATGAATGATGTTTTTGATGTCATGCCACAACTCATCTGGTCTTCGGTCATTAAGGTCTAATGTATCAAATCTGTTCTTGAGGTGGTCTCTGAACTCCTGTGGGATATACTCAACGTCATACCTTGGCTCTTGTACACTTCTTCCAATTTTCTTTAGTTTCAGTTTGAGCTTATATATGGACAGTTGATGGTGTGATCCATGATCAGCACCTAGTCTTGTTCTGACATTTTATATTGAGCTTTTGCATTATCTCTTTCTACAAATGTAGTCAATTTGGTTACTGTATGTTCCATTTGTCGAATTTCATGTGCACAGTCGCCATTTGTGTTGGTGAAAAAATATACTTGCAGTGAAAAGGTTGTTGGTCTGACAAAATTCTATCATGGGATCCTCAGCATCATTTCTGTTACCAAGGCCATATTTTCCATCTATTGAGCCTTTTTCTTTGTTTCCAACTTTTGCATTCCAGTTATCAGTAATGATTAGTGCATGCTGATTACAGATTTGATCAATTTCAGACTGAAGAAGTTAGTAAAAATCTTCCCTATCTTCATGTGTGGCTTTAGTGGTAAGTACATAAATTTGAATAGTCATATTAACTTGCCTTCCTTGTAGGCATATGGATAATATTCTATCACTGACAGCACTGAACTTTAGGATAGATCTTGAGACGTCTTTTTTGATGATGAATGCAACCCCATTTCTCTTTAAGCTGTCACTCATGGTGCAGTAAATCATATGATTCAAAATGGGCCATACCATTGACACCTAGAATGTCAATACTTATGCACTCCATTTCCCTTTTTACAATTTCTAAATTTCCTCAATTCATAATACATACATTCCACATTGCAATTTATTAATGGATGTTTACAGTTGTTCCTTCTCATTTTAAGTCATGCCATATCAGCAAATGGAGGTCACTGGAACTTTACTGTATTCCCAACTCTACTTTGAGGAGGCAACTCTTCCCCAGTCATCTTTTAATATCTTCTAATGCTTTCCAGCACACTATATCTGACAGTGTTTCTTTGCTATTAATTGAGTTTTCAATGCCTAATTGTTTCGGGCATGGGTTACCGTGTCCTTTTTCCTAGTATGTCTTAGTTCTGAAGCTCAGCTGAAACCTGTCCACCATGGGTGATCCTACTAGTATCTGTAATACCAGTGGCATAGCTTTCAGCACCACAGAAACACTTTAGCCCTCACAGTACAGCAAACTGACAGACAAGTGATGGTTAGGATCATCAGTGTACTATTTTATAGAGTTTTATCCAGCAAAATGTTACCTGTACAAAGAAAAAAAAAAAAAAAGATAACTGTATAAACACATGCAACCTTTTTTTTTCTTGTTGTTTATTTGTTTGTTTGTGGTACTGGGGGTTGAACCCAGGGCCTCACACTTGCATGCTCTGCAAGTGCTGGACCACTGAGCTGCACCCCAGCCCTTTTTTTTTTTTTTAACTTTTTGAGACAGGATCTTGCTAAGTTACACAGACTGCCTCTGGTCTAGAACTTGTGATCCTCCTGCCTCTGCCTCTGGAGCTAGGATTATAGGCGTGCACCACTGTGCCCAGCTCTACAACCATTTTTGATGTAGAGAAGATATGAAATCAAGAATAAAACTTGACTAATTTTTTTTTTTTTTTTTTTTTGCGGTACTGGGGGTTGAATCCAGGGCCTTGTGCTTGCATGCTCTGCAAGTGCTAGACCACTGAGCTGCACACCCAGCCCATTTTTTTACTTTTTGAGAAGGAGTCTCGCTAAATTATGCAGACTGCCTCTGGCCTCAAACTTGCAATCTTCTTGCCTCTGCCTTCTGAGTTGCTGGGATTATAGGCAAGCGCCGCTGTGCTCAGCTTGATTAATTTTTTAAAAACATTTTTTCAAAGTAATAGATTATAATGTTAGCCTAATATTTTCTGCTAATTTCTTCTCTTCTTGGCTGCTAGATGATATCAGCACAAACTTCTATTTTTTATTTTATTATCTGAACAGGCGAAAGTCAAATAACCTATAATATCTGTGCTTCAATAGTGAGGGTATATTTTTTGCACTTATAATAACCCCTTGTTACACCAATACATTTGTTTTGGGAAGAAATCAAAGAAGTGTTTATAAAGAAAATTAAAGTTTAGGATCCTTTCACACTGTATTATTACTAATGAATTTTCTGTTTGTACTACTTTATGTGTCCTTTTATGAAGTTATGCAAATGTAATTTATTAAACAATTAACAAGGAAAGTAAGCCAGATGGTACTATAGTGATTTGACTCTATTAATAGCTTCCAATTTGTAATTTGGTAATCAACATTTTGCACAGGAAATTTCTACACTACAATGAAGAATGTATGTAACAGACATAACCAGCTTATAATGCAGTGTTCAGTAAAATCAGTAATACTAAACTTATTTTTGGTAGTGGAGGGGCTGAAACATATAAATGATGATGATAAATAATAGCTAGTACTTTTCAGTCACCTCTTAGGTGCCTCGGCCTGCTCTAAGCTTTACATGTGTCAACTCACTTAGTACTTGCAATAACCATATGAGAAAATTGTTATCATTATACCTACTTTGTAGAAAGGAAATTGAGGTTGAAGAAATTAAACAAGTTCCCTAGGACACCTGTGAAGAGCATTTTCAGCGACGGTCCTGCACTATCTTTCCTGTATTGGTCAACAATAAACTCACACTGGGTACTGGCTATTGGACAGAAATTGTGCAATATATATTTGTTTCCTTGTACCATCTTCTGAAATGGGTGCTACTTTAATTTTCCTTCACACTGTACAGTTTAGGAAACCAAAGCAAAGATGGGCTGTCTAACATCATAGCTGGTGAAGAAATGATTCCAAGTCATGCTGTCCATGACACACAGTATCCATGATGTACAGTCTGTCAGGGATCTATCCTGATGACAAATCATTTGACCTTCTTAGACTCACACTCAGAACACTAATTCCAATGTTCTTGGGGTAAGAGACACAGAATATAGATGTAGATGTGTTATCCCTCTACAGAGATAGATTTATTTTAAGGGTATAGAACAAGACAAGCATTTAGTACAGATGTTTTCTTTAATCAGCATCTTTTCTCTAAAAGCTCAAAATATTTGGAAACATAAGCATATTGAGCTCAAGATCACAAACAACTCCAAGAGGAGGCTAGTGTAACTGATTTGAGGCAAACATCAGAAGCACATAAAGATAAGATGATTAATGAGAACAGAGTGATTAAAATATACCAAAGAATGATAATTTCATCTGGAAGTGGTCCCAAATCAGCCAATGGTGACACTTCATCATGTGCATCTTGTTTTTGTCTCTCCCTCTCTTGTCTCCTTCTTTCCTCCCTTTGCCTAATTTCACTGGGCTACTAGGGGCTTTCACAATTAATGTTTCATGATGCCTGAAGTCTGCTGACACTTGCTCTAGAACGCAGAGCACATGTGAAATAAGGACTAGCTTTCATGCTCAGACACAAGGGGATTAGAATAGGGCAACAAATTAAAAGTGAATCAAAAGAATAAAAAGGAAATTATGTATTACAGGTGTGTGCCACCATGTTCAGCTTGTAACCATGGATTTTTAAAACTTATTTGATTGTGGAAATGTCTCTTCCCGATGTATAAATATCTTAAGAACTGTTTTTGTACTCCAGTTAGAGAAATATCAAGTTCATTAACTGTTACAATGTCAAAGGATAATGAAAAACAACAACTCTAGGTGATTACTCTTTTCTAGGTATTCTAAAGCAATGTAGATGTATATAGATGAGGTTATAGGTAAATATTACCTTTAAGAGAAGGAGAGTTAAAGTCCAAAGGCCCTCATAAATTAGGAAGAAAATGTTTACTTTCATGAGGTAAGCTTCCTAGGACATATAACTAGTCTGTCAGCAATTAGTCTACATTTATATTTGCTTACAAATCATACTACACTATAATTAACTTAAAGTGGCATTCACCCAAGTTGACACTTGAAGGTTTTTCATACCTTAGTTTCTATGGTATTCATACTGGAAGCCTTGCTGGTTGCACAAGAAGCAGCTGACACCTAGACAGAAAGAAATAGAAAAGCTGATTCATATTAGCCTACAATCTACATTATCCTCAGCTCCTCTTAACCACACATCGTTAATGCTACACAGATTATAGCGCCCTGCCCACAAAACTCCAGTAGGTGATGTTGCCCAATGGGTAAGTTTCATAACCAGATTAAATGGGTTCAAATCTGAGGTCTATTATTTACTAAATAATACTGGCAAGTTATTTAAATTTTCTGATCTTCTGTTTTCCATCCTCAATTTTTCTTCAGTAGATAACAACTACTCTACAATTTTATTATAGGGATTACTTTATGGTACATAACTCCTTGTTAACCTTTATTATAACTACTGTTAATATTATTTTTTAGAAAACATGGATTTTGAAACTTGGTAGAATTTTGCTCAAATCCCAGCTCTGACAATTACTAGCTCTGTGACTTTGAGCTTTAGTTTGCTGGATATATAAAGTGGGTTAATAATGTCTATTCCTAAAACCATACCACTATGGCATCTGATCCCATCAGATCTCAGAAGCTAAGCAGGGTCAGGCTTGGTAAGTACCTGGATGAAAGATCACCTAAGAACACCAGGTGCTGTAAGCTTGGGAGAAAAACCCAGCAACCCACTCCCCCCCCAAAAAAATCAGCTATTGAAAACCCTATGAATAGCAGAGAAGCTCTAACAATAGTGTTTTGCTTGTTGTACATAGGGTCGCTATAAGTCAGACACCGACTCGGCACCTAACAACAACAATAATGCCTATATTGCAGGTTTATAAGTATTTGCAAAAACGTGTGAAATGCCCAACACATTGTAAAAATTCATTGAAATTACTAGCACATGACTCAAAATGTATTATAGAAAATAGAAGAGACCAGGACATGACTTTAGGAAATAGACTTAGGTGGGCGGAATTATCCTTTCACTGTTATGTAAATGAGCAGGAGGAAAACAGGGTTGCACAGGGAACTGTGCTGCATTGTTGGTCTCATCTAGGCTTCTCTGTGGAAGTAAGAAGAAAAGCATGGGAACTGAAGTAGTCAAGAGACACCCTTGTGAGGGATGCATGATGGTGATGGAGCCCCGCAAGCTGATCACCTAAGCAGGAAGTGATAGCATAGCATATGACACATCCATGGCACTGTGTCATTCTAGTACTGAGCTTGTATTACTCTGGTTAATATTAAATAGTAATTATCATCTTGGCAAATTCCAACTCAGGCTCACTTACGCCTCCTCAACATTTGAGTCCCATAGGCTTGAGAGCCCAGGGATTCCAAATGGCACAACTTGCCTTCTTAAGCAACCAACTGTCAGTAAACGGCTGCAGCCCTGCCAGCAATAGTCGGGAAAGTCTCTAAGGTGGCACTTACTCTGTCTCTAATTCCTGGTCCTGAGCCACTTCAGAGGCTGAGTCAAGAGACAGAATGAGCCTGTCCCTGCTCCTCTCTCACCTTCACCCACCCTCAACACACTACCACCTGAGGAGACAGTGTGAATTCACTATCACCTATCATCTGTGACCAAAGTTACCCTCCCCACAGACCTTGGTAAACGCTTATATTCAATTACCACACTTTACAAATAAAAGTCCAAAGCTTTAGCATACTGATTTTTCAAACATAATCATATGAATTTCTTATTCCTGAACACTCTAAGGCACCAATAAGGCATACGCTCCCCACAAAATGCACATGGGCACACACACACACACAGAGATACACACACACACACCCCAAAACCCTGGTCACTGTAGAACCTCTCTCACATTCTCTGTGGAATAAACAACTAGAAAATATACAAAGGTAGATTTTCTCTCCCATCAAATTAATAGACAAGTATATGAATATCCATATTTTTCAATGACAGTACAATTTGTGGGGCTTAAAGTACCCATACCTATAGGATTATATCTTTCCACTATTAGAATTTGTTGTACAAATGTCCATTCAAATTCAAGAGGTTCCACTTTGCTATATCCCATTCTTTCAGTGACTTCCTTCAACCATATAAAATCACCATAGAAACTAAACATTCCTCATGAAAGTATTTTACAAGCTAAAAATCTTAAGGTGAATATTAATTTATCTTTCAAATATCTAAATTTATTAAAACATTCATAAGGTCACATAACCTTGGATTATCTAACCTGTTATTACTTTATTAAACAGTATCTGGAAGTGAGCCTCAAACCATAGAAAGGAGAAGACTTTCAAAGGCATATCAAGAATAGTAAAATCTGAGTAGGGGCAAGATTGGCAGACAGATAGCACACGCCTTCTGTCCTGGAGTAGAGGGAAGCCTTGATTAAGGGTTTGGAACTCACATTGAATGGATAGAAACAGTGATAGTTTAGATTGGGAGATAGAGGAAGAAGCTGGATGAACACTGAAATCGAGGATTTGGCATTGGAGGATCTACACAGAGGACAGTAGCTGGGTTGCCATTTCACCATCACACAGATGGCAGATAGAATCCCGGAGACCTGGAGGGGACTTCGCGCACACATCCACAGGAGCCGAACCCAACACAGAGTGCAACCTTGACATCACACTGTCACCCCACCCACGGGACACAAACTACAAGTTTTGGGTGAGTCAGTTTGAGGTGACACAAGGAATCGCCATCCCTAGTGGTGCATCTGGCACAGTCAGAGATGCTGGGCTGTTGTAGGACCCTCAGGCAAGAAAATAGGGATCAGATCCGTGACAGTGCATACATGAGGGTGCAGGGAGTGATAGCAGAGGGAACTGGGAAACCGGTGCCAGTGGTGCGTGACCAGAGCCGAGGCGTGGCTCCCTCGCTCCTGTAGTGGCGAGACAGTTGTGCAGACATGATCTCCACAGACATATGGGCACACATACACCTGGAATCCAGACACACCAGAGGTGATTCTAAGTCATCCCACTGCACTGTGGAGTAGGCTGTGGTCTACGGAGATTACTGAGCCCCACACGGACAGAGTGCTCCTTTTCGGCAGATCCTAGCTCCACAATAAGTCCCAGAGCAGTTTTGAGCACGATTGCCACACATGGACAGATCTGCTGCAGACTCCCTCAGGGGCAGTTGGATATCATCTCACCCACTTCAGCGGGAGAATTAAGGAGCCCACAGGGGATCTGGACCTCCCAAGTGGACTCCCAAGTGGGAAGAAAGCCCTGCAATAAAAATCCACGATAGCAGACATATTCCCTCCATGCTGTAGGCTTTGGGGCAGAAATTTCTGATTTGTGGAACTGGTGCCAGAACTACTTGGGATGGGGAGAACTCCAGGGGGGCCCCCACAGGTTCCACTGCCTCTCTAATAATACAATAGAAGCAGAATATTTTGTGGAGCAGACTCTATAGGCCCTCAGTGTCCCACTTAAACCTGGGACATTGTGGGGCTATCAGCCATACCCACTAGACAGAGGGAATGTAAGCAAGCCCTATACACTAAGGCAGACTACTTCCGTGGATTGTGTGAAAACACTGCCACCCTGAGTTCTTCAGGGAGCACTGCACCCTGCAGTGTTCACTTCATCTGGTGGAACTGTGTGTCCACAGTTCAGATTCCACTTGTGAGAAGATACAAGTGTCTTTTTTTTTTTTTTTTTATGGTACTGGGGTTTGAACCTAGGCGCCTGCATGCTTTGTAAGTGCTGGACTGCTGCGCTGTGCCCCCAGCCCATTTTTTTTACTTTTTGAGACAGGGACTCGCTAAGTTATGCAGACTGCCGCTGATCCCAAGCTTGCGATCCTCCTGCCTCAACCTCCCGAGCCACTGGGATTGAAGGCATGCACCACTGTGCCTGGCTACAAGTGTTTTCATGTGTGTGTGGGAGCGTGTATGTGCGAGGTTTTTTTTCTTTTTTCTTTTCTATTTTTCTTCTTTATTTCTATCATTCTTTGTTTATTCTCTTCCTTTTTTCTATTCCCCTCTTTTTTATGCTATATATGTGGTTTTGTTTCAATTATTTTACCCTTAAGTTTTAGCCTTAATTTTAATTTTGACAGTAATTTCTATTAGTCTCTGTCCTCTACCTCCTCTTTCCCCCTCTTCTGTCACTAGATCCACCCCCTTTCTCACCTCACAGAAGAGAAACAGAATCTATCGCCTCCCTAATCCCTAACCCCTTTGGAGTTGGGCTGGTGAACTAGGGTAAGAGCCACAAAAACCAAACAGCTGAAGAACTATGCAGCTTACAAGCTCAAATAAGCACCAGAGATTCAGCACCACACATTTTCAAAGGAATAACAGAGGGAGAAGTTCTGCACACTCAGGAGAGATGAATTCTATTTCCCAGACCATATTATGGGCACACAAAGTAAATCTACAAAAAACACAAAGGGGCAGGATGGATCTGAAGGCCCAACAGACCAGAGCCCCCCAACAAATAACTCCAAGGAATCTCAATTCTTAGAGATCACTGAATTGGAATTCAGAGTTATGGCTATAAACATGCTAAGAGAAATTAAAATGAATACTACCAACACCCTTGAAATCCTTGAAAAGAAGGTATCTCACTTGGAGTCCATTCTATCCTCTCAGCTAAAAATTATAAGGAAAAACCAGGCAATGCTCATTGAAATGCAAACAAAGATAAATGAATTGAATTCGGCTAAAGAATCCTTTTCATCAAGACTGTACAAATCTGAGCTGAGGATTTCCGATTCTGAAGATGCCACAAATGAACTTAAACACAAACAGTCAGAAATGGAATCAATGATAAAGGTATTAAAAACAGATTTCCAGGAGAACCCAGATAGAATGAAAAAATAAAACTTAAGAATTCAGGTCGTCCCTGAAGAAGAAGAAAGATCCACCAGAGGCCTTTAAAATCTAGGATATGATATCCTCAAGGAAAACTTCCCAAAGATAATACAGGATATGGATACATACACAACTGAAACATTCAGGACTCCCTCAAAAGCTGATGTAAATAGGTCATCCCTGAGACATATCATCACTCGAATGCTCTCATTAGAAACCAGGGAAGGTATCCTGTAAGCAGCAAGGCAGAAATCCCTTGTTATTTATAAAGCAAAACCTATTAAAATTACTGTAGACTTCTCCATATCAACATTGAAAGCTAGAAAGGAATGGTCACAGGTCATTCATATCCCCCCCCCCAAAAAAACAAACCTCCAACCAAGATTAATATATCCAGCAAAATTACCTTTGAAAATAGAAGAGGAGTATAAGACATTTAATGATATTGATGCATTTAAACGATATGCAACCACCAAACCAGCCCTGGAGAGGATTGTAAATCAATTACCACATTCAGGAGAGATAAGACAACCCTATATAGGAAATCAAAGGACTGGTTACCTGAAATGAGCGCAACCCAAGAAAGGACCAAAGCAAACATGACTCATAAACCAGTAACAAGTAATGATTGAATATATAACAATAAATGCTACTCAATAATCACTATTAATGTAAATCGTCTTTACTCTCCAATTAAGAGACAGAGACTAGCTAATTGGATGACAAAACATAAACCATCAATATGTGGTATTCAAGAAACTCATCTAACTCACAAAGACTGTAATGAACTGAGAGTTAAGGGCTGGAAAAATGTATACCAGGCAGAGGGGGGGAACAAAAAAAAACCAGGGGTTGCAATTCTAATTTCAGAAAAATTAAATTTCATCCCAAAACTAATTAGAAGAGACAAAGAAGGACACTACATTTTAATAAAGGGACAATTGATCAGGAACCAATAACTGCTCCTAAATATTTACGCCCCAAACACAGGGCACCTAGCTTTATAAGACAAACTTTATGGACTATAAAGAACTCTATTGAACCAGAATCAATAATAATGGGAGACTTCAATACCCCACTTTTATCAAGAGACAGGTCATCAAAATGAAAAATCAACAGAGAAATGTCAAATCTAATCTCCACCTTAAACCAGTTGGATCTCACAAATATATAGAATATTTCATCCACACTATGAGGAATACACATTCTTCTCAGCTCGACATGGAACATTTTCTAAGATAGATCATATGCTAGTCCATAAGAACTCCCTCAACAAATACAAAAATGTAGAAATTATCCCCTATTCCTTATCAGATCATAATGGGATAAAATTGGAGCTCAAGAGCAAGAATAATTCCAGAAACTTTACAAACTCATGGAGAATGAATAATATACTGCTGAATGACCAATGGGTTGTTGATGAAGTCAAAATGGAATTTAAAAAATTCCTGCAATCAAATGATAATGAAAACACATCCTACCAAAACATAGGAGATACAGCAAAGGCAGTTTTAAAAGGGAAGTTTATAGCATTAATTGCCTTCATCAATAAAGTAAAGAAGAGCCAAAATA
>VMDO01007915.1:0-35000 GCA_007922755.1 Pedetes capensis
TCACAGTGCTTTTATTAGGTGCATTATACTTACAATTTTTATAAATTCCTATAGAGCTGATCATCATATCATTACAAATATTTTTTATCTTCAATAACTTTTTTGCATTGAAGTGTATTTTTTCTGGCATAACTATTGTCATTTCAGCTTTTCTAGAGTTTTTTGCATGTTACCAGTTTTCATCCTTTTACAGTGCTACTACTTATATCTTTAATTCTAAAGTGTCTCCTATTTACAGTGCATGGTTGTATCTTGATTTTTTTTTCAGTCCATCAATCTTTGTCTTTGATTGGCTTATTGTTGTTAAATGCTGTTGAGTCAGATCTGACTCATAGCAACCCTATGTATGATAGAATTAAACACTCCCCAACATTGTGCCATGTACACTGTATTTTTTTAAGTTTGAGCCCAATGTTTAAGCCACTGTGTTTCTCCTCATTTTGAATTGTGCCACATCAACAAAAGGAGAGCCCATAGGCTTTACTCCATTCCCATCATTGAGGTTGACTCTACCTTAAGGAGGCAACTCTTCTCCCATGGTTTCTTGATGCCTTCCAGCCTCGGGGGGCTTATTTTGGGCAGTCTATTTGACAGTGCTGCTCTGCTACTCATAGGGTTTTTGATGGCTGGTTGTTTCAGTAGTAGGCTGCTGAGTCCTTCTCCCTAGTCTGTCCTAGTCTAGAAGCTCAGCGGAAACCTGTCCACTATGGGTGGCCCTGATGGTATCTTAAATACCAGTGGCATAGCTTTCAGCATCACAACACAAAAGCCCCCACAGCACGACAAGCTGACAGACATGTAGATGTTGAATGGCTTAACCATTCATATTTAACATTATTATTGGATTTATTTTTACCATTTTTCTACTGTTTCCTATTTGTCTCATATCTGCTTATTTCCACTTAGCAATTATGATTTTCTTATTTTATAAGATATCTGTTTGGTGATATGTTCAAAATATGTTGGTTATTTAATAAGACAGGATTGCATAGACCAAGCAGCAGATGTTCCCCTTTTACATTAAATAATCCTAAAAATATATATAGCGTTCGAACAATTTGGTTTTCTTCCAGTGTATTTAAAGTTGAAACTTAAGGAATAATTACTCTGTGGTTAAATACGTCTGGTATAGTTTGCTTAACACAAAGTCATATTCTTAGAGATGTGCATTGATCATTAGCACACTAAAGCTCTGTGAATTCTCACAGCAAAGAACTAAATTAGCTTATTTTTAGCCTGCATTGAGCAAATACATTTGCTTATGGATTCCTTTAATGACAAAATATCTGTTAGCATTTGTTTCAAATTGACACACAGACTAATCACCAGGTCCACCAAATCTCTTGTATTTGTCAGTTCTTGAAGTGACTGTATCACTTGCCTGTTTGCTAGCAGTAATCCTTTCCCTTTTTATTGTTGTTGTTAGGTGCCATCAAGTTGGATCTTACTCATAGTGACCCTATGTACAACAGAACAAAACATTCCACCCTACTGTGCCATGCACACAATTTTTTTTATGTTTAAGCCCATTGTTGAAGCCACTGTGTCCATCCATCTAGTTGTGGATCTTCCTTTTTTTCACTGACCTGCTACTCTCTCAAACAAGATGTCCTTCTCCAGGGATTGGTTCCTCCTGACAACATGTCCAAAGTACATAAGATGCAGTCTAGCCATCCTTGCTTCCAGGGAGCTCTCTAGCCACACTTCTTTTGATTTCTTGACTGCTGATTCCAAGGGTGTTGACTGTATAACCAAGTAAAGCAAAATCTTGGACAACCTCAATCTTTTCTCTATGTATCATGAAGTTGCTTACTGACCCAGTTGTAGGGATTTCTGTTAATATTGAGGTGCAATCCATACTGAAGGTTGTGTTCTTTAATCTTCATCAGTAAATGTTTCAAATTCTCTTCACTTTCAGCCAGCAAAGTTGTTATCTGCATAACACAGGTTAAGAATTTAGACATAGTCTGGGTATGGTGGCACATGCCTGTAATCCCAGCACTTGGCAGGAAGATCACAAATTTGAATCCACCCAGGGCTACACAGTGAGACCCTGTCTTTAAATAAATAAGTAAATAAATACTTATATTTCTAACTACTGAGCCTTCTTCTTTGTTTCCAAATTTTGCATTCCAGTCACCAGTAATTATCAGTGCACACTGATTGCATGTCCTATCAACTTTAGACTGCAGAAACTGGTAAATTTATTAAAGAAGTGATAAGATATGGGGGTGGAGGGAGAATCTTCTAGCAACTTATTAACCCTTTGATCTATTTTCATCAGGTCTAGTAATTGGCTATGTGCTGACTTCAGTTGATGATCTGCAAGCTCATTTTCTAAACTGAATCACTTCAACCTTAGCAATGAACTATTTGGATAGCATGTATTAAGGCATTTCTTAGGGAAATGAACTTTTTAACTTAAAACTCTATCATCAAGAAAACTTCAGCTAGGGAACAGGTCTGTCACTGGTTAAAAGAACTTTTTCTAGGACCCTTAAAGCAAGTGCTAGGTACCAGGGTACTCTGGTGGCTTTCTCTGAGTCATTGACTTTGTTGGATGAGTCTTTCACAGCGTGTTCATTAATCAGTTGCTCTACCTTGATTCAAACAAGAAGCCCATCACCCGCACTTTATTTGTTTTTGTAGACATTGCTTTATAGTAATTAAAAAAGGGTTATTGAAATTTACAAAAACCAAAGATAAAGGGGAAGCAGCTTATGAAAATTAGGTAGTTCTTTCATCTACAATATTTAGGGGGCCTTTTATAAATGAATTAAGGTAAATATATATATACCTAGCTTCAAAAATGATATTCTACTGTGTATTGTACAATAGTGATTATAGTTACTGACAATACATTGTATATTTGAAAATTGCTTAGAAAGTAGATCTTCAGTTTTCTAGCCACAAAAAGAAGAGAAGCATACAAGATAATATGTTAGCTTAAGATAGTCATTCCAGTGTATACATATATCAAAACATCATATCATATACCACAAATATATGTGATTTTTGTCAATTAAAAGATAATTTAAAACAAGGCATGGTGGTACATTCCTGTAATCTCATCACTCGAGAGGGAAAGTCAAGAGAGTCATGAATTTGAGGGCAGGCCTGGCTACATACCAAGACCTTATCCTCAAAAAAAAAATAAATAAATAAACTTAAAAAGTTGTTAAAGAGTTAGAAAAAAGGGAATGGAAACTAATGAGCTGAACCTGAGCAGCGTGGACCAGCAGCACTGGCATTAACTGAAAGTTTGTTAGAAATGCAGAGTCCCAGGTTTGCACCAGAACTACAGACTCTGAATATGTAGTTTGTCGGGATCCCCAAGTGATTCCAGTGTACATTAAAGTTGACAAAACTGACCTTTTTGAAAAAAGGCAGACTATGGTGTTTGCTGATTGCAGTGAGGATCCCTTAGCCAGACAGCAGTTCAGATACTACTCAAACTTTGTCATAGAAATCAGAAAAACAGATGCAGAAAGCCAAGGGCTGATAAATAATGGATCACCATAGTATAGCTGAAGTAATAAAGTCATGTCCAAAGGCCTGAGCTTGCAAAAATCCCTGTGAAGAGTGCAACTGGTCATTTTGTATTGGTAATGCTAGCCTTAGAATTCTTCTGTCACTATAATTTAAGAGACATCAGCTGCACCTGCAAAGCTAAATCCCTGGGCACTGTTCCTGTGGGACCTCAGACAAGCCACTTTACCTCCCAACATTCCAGTCTCACCAGCTGTAGACAGAGATTTACAACTTTTGTTAGTAAAGCGATGGAGATCCTCATTTGGATGAAAAGTATGCAAGTGCCAAGTATGATTATTATTTTAGCTGACAGATAAAGACGGCCATTTGTTTTTGAATGCTTTGTGAAGCAAAAGACACAAGGATGAAATTATGCCAATCGTCTTTTTTGTTTTGCCTGCTTACGGAGTTTGATTGAACTTGTCTGAATCTCAGGATAAGTATGCAAAATAACAAAGGAGTAGATGAAAGACCATTTAATTACCTGAATCATAGCTTGTAAAAATGTATATGTGTTTGTGGTGGGGAAGGAGGACTGGTGTAATTGGTACCCCTGAATTTAGAAAAATTGTATCTAACAGGAAAATGTGTACACGTTTGGCAAAAATTAAGTGACAAGTCAAGAACTCTTCAAGCTAAGAAGATTATGCCAACAGATGCAGTCCCCATCTGCTCACTGAATGCATAAAAATGGAAATCACATTTTTTTTCCTCTGCCTACCAACTAAAGTTCCAGATATACTTAGAGGCCATGGACCATAACATACTAATAGCCAAATTTGAGAAAAAGAAAACATATATAAGAAGGAGGAGAGCTATTTTTGTGCAAAACAACAGGTATTGTAAAGACATTTTTAACCCATACTCCTGTTGCCAAAAGGCACAATCAGAAGACACCCTAGAGCAACAAATATGTGTTTGCACCACAAAAAATACAATGCAACGAAAAGCCAACAGTGCCCAGTGTTATTGGGAAAATAGGGCCCCAGCACCACAGATGGGTTCCTTAAATCATGCAATTTCACAGTGTTTTAAATTTTCCCATTTTTAAGTGGCAGGGACTTCCATGAGGCACTGAGATGCTATGAAACATTTTTACCTGCTACAGGTCTAGTGACAAATATTTCTGTACCGTGGAGGACTATTTAGAGGAGATTGGTGAAAATAAGCTATTTAAATTCAATTAAAAATTCAATTTCAGTTGAAAATAATACAAACTGCCAGGCATAATGATGTACAGTATAATCCCCGCACTTGGAGGGCTGAGGCCAGAGGGTCATGAGTTGAAGGCTACCCTGAGGTACATAGTGAGACCTTGTCTCCAAAAGGTGAAAGAAAAACAGAAAAAGGAAAGGGAAGGGAAGGGAAGGGAAGGAAGAAAATAATAGAAACTCACTAATAAATTCACCATGCAACCCAGGCACCCGTGGCACACACTTATAATCCTAGTGACTCAGGAGGTAGAGAAAGGAGGATCCCAAATTTGAGGCCAGAGGCAGCCTGCATAACTTAACAAGACCCTGTCTCAAGATTAAAAAAAAAAAATTAAATGGGGTCTGGGGTATAGCTTAGTGATAGACCACTTGTAAGGTATGTACAAGGGCCTGGGTTCAACCCCTCAGGACCACAGGGAAAAAAAAGAAAGAAAGAAATTCACCATGCAATTTACTATTTATCAAAATATCCATGTATCAGTAAAGATGTATTAAGTACTTACTGTGTGGCAGGGTTGATGCAGGAGCTTGAGCTACTACAAAGAACAATAAAATATCTGCCTTTCCTGCCCCGAGCCCCACATTGATCCCCATTCAATTCTCTCTCTCTCTCTCTCTCTTTTTTTTTTCTCAGTACTGAGGGGCTGAACCCAGGCATTGGCACATGCTAGATAAATGTTCTATCACTGAGCTGCACCCCAGCCCCTTTTTAAATTTAACTTTTTGAGACAGGATCTCGATAAGTTGTGAAGGCTGTGTCTGGCCTTGGACTTGTAATCCTCCTGCCTCAGCTTCCCGACTCACTGCAATTACAGACACGCACCTCTGTGCCCAGAAGTTCTTACTGAATTCTGATCAGCACCAGGTTGCGCATCCTTATAGTTTATCTCACATATCCTTAATAGAGAACTCTCAATCCATCTGGCTGCAATTACTTAAACCTTGGACTGGAAATGTACGATCTATACCAATAATTTTCAATGGCTCTGGTTTTTGCTGTTACTACCTGCTACTACAAAACCCCATGCAAAGCAATACGAAAAGACTCTTCCAATATTAATTATGTAAAAATGTTAACAGAAATAACTTACCTCTCCTTGCTGAGGCAGAAGAAGAGTTACATAAATAATTGTGGGTTTTATTTCCTTTGGGCTAAATGCTTCCTGGATTCATATTCCCTACCATATAGAAATTCTCAACTGAGCTTAGTGACTGTATTGCATTATCAAATCCTGCCACGTGGGATTCTGACATAATACCAGTTAAATGGGGACTAAAGCTTTACATCCATTATATTATTTAACCCTCACAACAAAGTCCTTGTGGAAATATGATGCAGAGGAGAGTGGAAAGCAACATTACATCAATGGAGCTAATTAAACATGAGTGGAGCCCACCAGACATTCTGGAAATGTAGGGCAACAATGACTATTTTTAAGCCAACAGAAGTTCTGAGGAATCCTAGATGTGGCAGAAATAGCAAAGTTGTGGTAAGTTAGTAATTCCCTTCTTAAATGCGTGGAAAGGTCATTTTGTGGATTATCCTGGGCAGGAGGCAAACGTATTGCCACACCCTTGTTTCAGTTCATGTCAGGACGTGATACTCAGCAAGGGCAGTTTTTATCTGAAAACCTGCTAAGCACCTAATGACTTGTGAGCCTAATGCATGATCCTGGGTGAGTAAAGAAGGGAAGAATCTTCAGATGCTCCAAAGTTTTGGATAGAAAACTGAAGCACTTGGAAATACAGATGGTGTTTTCATCACTTCTTCTTTCTAACAGTTGGGACATTGGAAAGGATAGAGGAATCATGGATGTGAACAATTGGTTATGCAGATGGTGATGGTGAACTGGTTTAGCCAACAGTTTTAACTTCCAGACTGATGGATTCTTAGCCACAGGAGACTAGATGGAAGAGGAAGAAGAATAAAGAGAGGAAGAGAAAATAGATATTCAACAGATAAGAACAGATACTATTCTTGATCTTAGCCAAAAGGCTTATAAGCAATGAGAAAAATGGATAAAGAAAACATAACTTAATACACAAGAGAAGAACTCTGTATTATATTTTCTTCATCCTCTACATAAGCAGAAAGAATCCCAAGGTCACATCAAAAATTGTCACCCAGAGTAACAACTAAGAATGCAAAAATATTTGCCAAATTTCAGTTGATAAATAACTCTGAAAAATTTAAGTGAATTTGGTACTTGGCATTCATAATGTAGTTATGCTATCTTTGGATCAGAAAACGGGGGAAATTTTCCCAGAGAATTAAAACTATCCATGGAAGTCAAGTTTATGCTAAGGTATTTGACACAGCAGGCAGGTAAGTGAAGTCCATAGAAGTCCTGCCCAATAGAGGCCCAGAAAGAAAAGGGATTCTTACAGTACAAATGCCACTTGTCTCAGAAACTTTGAGATAGTCAAGGTTTTAGAATAGGAAATGTATGTATAAAAACTTTAGTAGTCTTACAATATCTGTTTTAATATATGTACATGGAATGAAGTCTGCAGCCATAGTACCCCAGCATCTGATCCCACCTGGTCTTGGAAGCTAAGCAGAGTCTGCCTGGTTAGTACTTGGATGGGAGATCACCTGGGAATACCAGGTGCTGCAGGCTTGGGAGAAGGACCTGGCATCCCACTTCTAAATGGTCTGCCCTTGAAAATCCTATGAATAGCAGAGAAGCCGTGACATAGTGCCAGGCATGGCACCGTATTGGAGAGTGTTTTGTTCTGTTGTACGTAAGGTCACTATGAGTCAGACCCAACTCCATCACACCTAACAACAACCAACATGGAACGAAAAGTTACAGATTTTTCAATAAAATTTGGTAGCATGCAGCTTTCCTTCAACATGTTTATGGGAAGATTATGAAACAAGATCAACACAGAAGGTGATATGCAGACCAAAAAAAAATTTTTATTTTTCCAAAATGACAAATTGGATTCAGTTTCACAACTATAATCCCAGCGACTTGGAAGGTGGAGGCAGGATTGTGGGTTTGAAGCCAGAGGCAGTTTATGCAAGAGTTAGCAAGACCCTGTCTAAACAATAAAAATATTAGAAAGTTGGGGGGACTGAGAGTATAGCTCCGTGGTGGATCACTAGCAAAGTATCACAAGGCCTGGCATTCAATCTCGCAGTACCACAAAAAAATGAATAAATAAATAAAATAGAATAAAATAAAATAAAAGCTGTACTGAGCACATATTGTGTTCTAGGCACCGCCCTGAGTCCAGGAAATACTGAGAGAAGTAGCAGTTTGTACCCTGAAGGATCTCATAGCCTAGTTGGGGTAGGTATGATGCAAGATGGTGAGGTCTAAAATTGCTATATGAGTAGCAATGATAGGTCAAAAAGCCCAAAACCATTTTGCCAAGAAAATCAAGATCAGAAGAAGATTGAAGGGGGAGAGTAACAGAAAGGCAGAAATTGGCAGAGGAGAAGATCTGCCAGTCAGAAGGAAGAGGCACCAGGCAGTGAGGTGTGACCATCCCTGTATTCAGCCTGATGCTGTGCCCTGGGAGACGCAGGATTCAAGGCCATTAGAAAGTGAGATGTTGTTATTAGGTGGTCTCAGGTCGAGTCCGACTCATAGTGAGCCAGTGTACAACATAAGGCTTTTTCAAAGGGTGATTGTTTCAGGATTGTTTTTTTGGGGGGAGTAGGCTGCCAGGTCCTTCTTTTTTGCAGCACTGGGGAGCAAACCCAGGGCCTCAGAGTGCACAGAGCAGCACTCCACCAAGTGAGCTAAACCCCAGCCCAGGTAATGAGATGGGGCTTGTGCAAAGCTTGTAAAACCTGCTCCAAAAGAGACTGTGCTTTCTCGTATGACTGGTAGAAAGAATTAAAGATTTTTTTAGGCTGCTGTTGAGGAAAAGATTTTTTTAGGCGCTGTTAAGTAGGAAAAGTTTGGTTCTTGGGATCAGAAGGATTCTATGTATTGTTCTTGCCCTATCTCTTCGCAGTGCTCTGGTTTTAAGTTGTATTTTGAAGACAAATCGTAACCAGACAGAGTTGTTCACAGAGCAGTCTCCACCACTTTTCTTAGCAATTGCAAGTCTGCTCATTGTACAGTGGCTTGAACGTTACCGCCTTCAAAAAGTAGATTCTTTTTTTCAACATTTGCGTAAGAATAAGGTCTTTCCTGTTTTAGAAAGGATGCTGCCAGCAAGCCCAGCAGGAAACAGGTAAACGTGACTGCATTCTCTGTGGCAGTGTGTTGCCACCTTCTGTGTTGCCCTGGTCTCCACCTTCAGGTGTCTCCCCTTCCCCCTCCCCCCCCCAACAGCTGGCTTTGTCCTTGGAAAGGGAACGATCCCTTGCTTACCAGAGGTTAATTAACTTCTAGAACCTTACTAAGAAGCCTGAGAGTATCCCCAGAGCCATAGCGACAGAAATCTTCCCTAACATCAGCTGGTTGCTGCGCTCTACAGCTAAAGAAACCTCTATTTCCTTGAGTTCTCTGCTCCTTTTAATTCAAATTAGGATAGGAATTTGTTTTCTGGAAATGTTTATGTTTGTTCACGTTCCTAGAGTCAGTCAAGACCCCAGATTTCCATGCAGAGTTAATGGCTGCAAAGTTGTAGTCAAGGCACAATAAAAGTTAGATATCAAGAATGTGGCTGTGAAAAGGTGTTCTAACCACAGGAAAACATCTCTTTGTTTTGAAAGCTAGAAAATCTTCCACCAGAAACATGTTTTTGTACCTTGTGGTAAACTTATTTTTTCATTCACATAATTTGCTATGAAGAGCATTTACTATGTTTAATCAGGCTCCTATTATTTTTACAGAAGACACTATTTACTCGTTTGACCTTGAACTGAAATGTCAGACAGCTTTTACTCCACAAATGACCTTTGTGTGTCACTGTGGTCTTTACAGACTCTGACCACATTAGCAAAAAGTTCTCACCTCTCTTACAAGGATGATCTCCTTTCCCAAGTGATGATATGTCACCTCAAAAGAGAACCACGTTCATAGACCAAGACTTTCATTCATGAAATAAGTGATCTTTCAAAAGTCATTTTACCTATGGGTGTCAGTGTTCCCATTTTATAGGCTAGGAAATAATAATGTAATCCTACCTTGGTCGAGTGTTTCATAGAGTCCCTATTAGTCGGACCCTACTCACTGGCACCTAACAACAACAACAACAACAACAACAACCTTGATAGTTTCAGTTGACAAAGTGTACCTGAAAGCATATTGTATTACTATAAATTTACTCAAATATTTATTGGATACCATAATTGTTGTTTTGTTTGTTAGGTGCTGTTGAGTCAGATGTGACTCATAGTGACCCTAAGTACACAGAGCAAAACACTATTCAACGCTGTGCCATGCACAGAATCTTTTTATGTTTGAGCCCATTGTTGTAGCCACTATGTTTCTTCTCATTTTAAATCGTGCCACATCAGCAGAGGGAAGTCCTAGGTGCTTTACTCCATTCCTGTCATTCTACTTTGAGGAGGAAATTCTTCCCTAGTCATTTCTTGAATGCCTGCCAGCCTGTGGGGCACATTTTCTGGCACTATATTTGACAGTGCTTCTCTGCTACTCATAGGGTTTTCAATGGCTAATTGTTTTGGGAGTGGGCTGCTGGGTCCTTCTCCCTAGTCTGTCTTGTTCTGGAAGCTCAGCTGAAATCTGTCCACCATGGGTGGCCCTGCTGGTATCTGAAACACCGATGGCGTAGCTTTCAGTATCACAGCAACATGCAAGCCCCTACAGCACAACAAGCTGACAGACACAGGGGAGAGCATAATTGTTAATATCTCTAAAACTCATAATTGTCTTTTAAAGATGGTGTCTTTATTTAATCAATAATAGTCCAATTGCGTGTGTTTTTATTGGGAGCTGAGTTAATCTAGCTGTAGCGAATTTGATACAGAAATTAAGCTTACACCACCCACAAGAAAAAAATGGCTAATATGCCCTTTACTCATCTCAGTTGGTAGCAGCCTTCTCTTCTGAAATTGTGCTAGAAGAGCTAAGGACTTACATGGAACCTTGTGGATGTCTGCAGGGCAGAGATTCTGTGATGCTGATTGGGTGTGATCTGTGCACTGTAGAATTGATGAGACTAACAACCGGTAGTAAGAACTTCAGAGCATGCTGACTCTTCCTCACACTTACTGTTCTACTTAACCATGAGGCTGAGAAGTATCTTGCTGTCTAGAGGAGTTCTAAATCTCCTGAAAATCCTGGACAGGTATTCCATTGGGTCCTGACCTGGCCTTCCCATTCCCATTCCACTCCAGCAGCAAGATAATACCAGTATTGGCCCGGCAATTTCAGAGCAGGTGTTACTGTTGGTCTCCTGAGCCATGCGAAAGCCTCCTTCTGGCCTGTTCTAAATGTTTGACTTTGAACAGTGGAACTTCCTGTTGGGTCTGCCAGAGATGATTAGCCTCAGAATGCACTCACAAGAAGTGGACTGAATTGAGTAGCTGGATGAATTAGGAATGTGCACATAAATGTTGGGCACGAGATCTGCATTCTCTGAGGACCCGAGTTCAATCCCTAGCACCACAAAAATGGGAGAAGGATGTGGCAGTCTGCTCTCGAAGCAATCCTGAAACAATCAGCCATGAAAACCCTATGAGGATCACTGTGAGTCAGACCCCACTCAATGGCACCTAACAACAACAACAACAATACATAAATGTTGAGGAAATCCTGCCCAAAACAGCAGTCTTGTGTTGCAATCACTGACATTGAACTTTCCCTTTCTTTTGTCCTGATAATCTTAGCCCTGGGGTCCAGCTGTTTGTATTGGAGTTTTGTGCTCATGATAGTAAAATCAAGTCATAAGGAAGTCTTTTATAAAATGTAAAATATTAAGGCAACGAAGACAAAATATTCCAGCACCGTGTTAGTGTTAGGAATCTAATCAAATATTAGAAAATATAGGGATGTATCCTACTCTCCAAAAGGTGGTTGTTGTTAGGTGCCATCGAGTCGTGCCCAAATCATAATAACCCTTATAGGGTTTTCAATGGCTGATTGTTTCAGGCTTGCCTTGGGAGTGGATTGCCACATCCTTCTCCCATTTTTGCGGTGCTGGGAATCGAACCCAGGACCTCAGAGACTGCAGAGTGGCATTCTACCAACTGAGCTAAATCCCAGCCCCTCTGAAGGGTACATCTTCCTGAGTCTCTGAAATGTAAATATTTGATGAATAAACACTTCAGAAATGGTAGATTTTAGTCGAATTTAGCTTTCTAGTGGTCTTTTGTAAAAGCAAAACAAAACAAAACCTGTTGTGATTATTAGGAAAATAACTCCTACAGTGAATTTTATTGTTGGTTTTAAGTAGTAGTTGTTGTTAGGTGCCGTCGAGTTGGTGTCCCACTCATAGCGACCCTGTGTACAACAGACAAAACAGTATTGTCATTGCTTCTCTGCTATTCATAGTGTTTTCAATGGCTAATCGGTTTTTGGGAGTGGGTTACTGGGTCCTTCTCCCAAGCCTACAGCACCTGGTGTTCCCAGGCAGTCTCCCATCCAAGTACTAACCAGGCCCTACCCTGCTTAGCTTCTAAGACCTGATGGGATCAGACGCTGCAGTGATAGGGAAGCATGTGGGGCACGCACCTCCTGGTCCAGCCTGGAGGTTCAGACAGGCGGCGCCACCGCACACACAGATACTAAACACAATTCACTCGGGACCCTCGGGTGAGGGGCGTGGACTCCTGCCGCCCTCGGGACCCTGGAGGAGACGGGAGAAAGGAAAAGCCTCAGGTGCTTTTGCCTTCCAGGGGCAAACACCTGTGTTGGTCGTCTCGGTGGTCACAAGGAGACAGCTGTTGCTTCTTTGGTGATCAGATGGAGAGCAGGTTCTTCCTTATTGATGATTGCAATGGGAGAGTGTTCTTTCCTCACCGAAGGTCCTGGGGAGAGCAGGAAAGCTATTTCCTCATCAGTGGTCCTGGGAGGAATGGGTGTGAAGGCCTTGCTTAGCCAATGGTGTGGGCAAAAGGCGGAAAAGGCCTAAAAAGGGCCAAAAGGATCAAGCTGCCGCAGTGCAGCTCTTTATATAGCTCCCCCAGGGAATGGCCTGAGCCAATCAGCTTTCAGTCCAATTGTCCAATCAGGAAGGGTTTTGTACAAACATGCAACCAAGTTACTTTCATTTCCCCTAGATTTCTAATTTACAATCCAAATATTCAAAAGCCATTTTCCCAGTTTGGGAGTTTTTGCCAATTTCCTCTCAATTTTTCCCTACAGCAGCAGGCTGGTTTTAAGTATAAAATGAAAAATGAAGACTCTTCAGTGGTTCTTAAGTGTTTAGGGGCCATGTTCCCTGGGAGAGTCTGATAAACGCTCAATGTCTCACCTAGAAAACTGGGCAAAGCACATACCACAGAATTTGGGTTATAATGTCTTGGGTCACCCAGTTCACTGATGGATTCCCGGGCCCTGAGGTGCCCACAGTGCTTATCTCTCCCTCCCCACTCTGTAGGTCTGTTTCTTTCCAACTTGTTTTGCAGCTTTCTCTCTGTCCATGATCTCCCTCTAGCAAGTCTGATGTGAGTTCTTGTTTCCCACCTCTACCCTCCCAGAAGGCAGAAGTCCCCTTTGTGTCTGGACCCAGAACAGCCTGGACCTCAAGTGGACAATGGCAAGAGCAAGAGCTGCCATTCACTGGGTGTCCACACGGGGCATGTAGCACTCTGTGGGCTGGGGCTTCGCATACACCATCTGCCCTGCCAC
This sequence comes from Pedetes capensis, assembly GCA_007922755.1. Classification (NCBI taxonomy): domain Eukaryota; kingdom Metazoa; phylum Chordata; class Mammalia; order Rodentia; family Pedetidae; genus Pedetes; species Pedetes capensis. The sequence continues at coordinate 13,469 of VMDO01007915.1, forward strand.
ATTGCCATCAAGGGTCTGATGACTTCTGTGCATCACTCTGCATCCCACTCACTCCAAGGAAGCCAAGGTCATCATTAAATGGCTCAGGGTGCAGCTCAGTGGTAGAGCAGTTGCCTGGCATGTGCAAGGCTCTGTGTTCAACCCCCTAGTACTGCAAAAAGATAAGATAAATGAAAAAAGAAAAGAAAAGAGAAAAGAAAGAAAAGTAAAGCACGACCAGTGTTTAAGAGGCAATGGATCCATCTCTCATTCTTTCCAATAACCCTGAAATCACTGATTAAGAGCCTTAGACTATGAACATCTCTTTAAATTCCTTCAGATGAGAATGCCTTTAGATCTGGATGTGCGTTCACCTAGATGCCCCGTCCATTCACTCACCACTGGGCTTGTTTGGAGTTGGAGTTGGAATAGCCTTTCAAAACCTTCTTATTAAGAAACCTCAAAAAAATTTAAAAACTTATTTTTAAAAAAGCACATTATATCTCATAAATGTATACTATTTCATTACATGTTAATCAAAAAAATTTTGTATAACATTTAAGGAGACAGAGCATCAACAATTCTGATTTAATAATTATACTCTGTATATATAAACTGAATTATCACTCTGTACCCCATAAATGTGTACAATTAAAACACTAATATTTACAGGCACAATGGCTCATGCCTGTAACCCCAGCAACTTGGGAGGCTGAGGCAGGAAGATGATGAGTTTGAGGCCAGAGGCAGCCTGTATAACTTAGAAAGACCCTGTCTGAAGATAAAAGAATGAAAAATGAGCTGGAGGGAGGCAACTCATTGGTAGAGCACTTGCAAAGTATGCGTGAGGCCCTTGGTCTGAACCCACAAGTACCACAAAAGAAAAAAGTAACTAATTTTTAAAAAAAGAAGAAAAAAGAGAAATCTTACTCCCTGCTTCACTGCTCTGAAACATGGCAACACTACACACCTCTAACAATATTGCCTTTTGCTTTGCTTTCTCCACACAGGTAACGGTTTTGACTCAGGAGGTCTCCCAGTTAGGGAAAGACATGAGGAATGTGATGCAACTTCTGGAAAATGTTCTGTCACCCCAGCAGCCACCCCAGTTTTGCTCTGTGCATTCTGCATCTGGGTGTCCTTCCCGAGAGAGCTTCCAGACCAGGATGAGCTGGAGCTCGAACCAACCTTGCCTACACTTGCAGGCAGGCGGGAATGCTTACACCCAAGCACAACTATGTCCCGGCAATGTCATCTCCAACATCTGGAGCATGGCTCCCTCCTCTGTGGGAAGCAGCCCCCAACGAACCCAAGCTCATGAGCAAAACCCTGCAGACAGTGAACTTTATCATTCTCCACACCTGGATTATTCACCTTCCCACTACCAGGTCGTCCAAGAAAGTCAGTTGCAATTTTTAAGGTGCGTCTCTCCGCATTCGGAGACTACACTGACACCTTTACAGTCCCTTTCGGGGACACTCTCCTCCTCTGTCTGCTCCTCCTCAGAGACATCTTTGCACCTGGTCCTCCCAAGCAGATCAGAGGAGGGCAGCCTCGGTCATGGACCTGCCAGTTCCTTCAGCCTAGAAAACTTGCCAGGCTCCTGGGATCGAGAAGGAATGGGCTCGGTCCCTACAGAACCCCTGGAGAACTTTCCACTGGAAGTGGTCACAAGCACAGCGGAAGTAAAAGGTGACAAAGCCTTAAACGTATGATATACAGCACATGGGATGTAGCTGCCAATACCAAACCTACCACTGCATGACAGCTAGAGCTTGCCTTTTTTTTTTGCCTCCGGCCGGCGTGAACACTAAGCAAAACTGGAAACCCTGCAAAAGGGAGCACGAGAAGGCACAGCCACCTCCATATTGTAGCAAACAATTTCTACGAATAATGCACACATTTTTCTGTACAGATATTAACTTACTAGTCTGTTTGGCAGACTTTGGTAAAAGTCCAATGACCCTGAGGGTCTGAGCAGCTAGAAGTCCCAGACAAAGAATTTGTGAATGAGTCTTGTCTTAGGTGGCTTTTGTGAAGTACAGCAGAGGTTTTTTTTCCTGAGTGCCTGTTTGTCATTTCTGAACAATATCCATAGCACTGTTGGCCTCGGGACAGCGCAGCTCGTGCTGATCTATTTTTCTTTCTGTGAAGGCAAAGGGACAATTATCACTGCATGTCATCTCCTAGACAATCAGTCAAATAGAGCTGGTGGCCAGTGGCTCGCTATTCGCACGTTATTTGCCATGTAAATGAAAATGTCTTTATTTATCAAAAAAGAGGCTATTTTTATATCCTTGGTATGAAATATGTATTTAAACTATTTAAAATATTTATAAAGAAATGAATGTTTTCTTTTCATTTTGGTAAACAAAGGAAGCTTGCTGTTTTAACAAGAGATGCACTACTGTTATATATAGTAGATCAAAAATTATTTATTATTAAGAGGATGTAGTTTCAGAAGGAATCCCCTTTTATCTGCATGCAGTTTGCAAAAAAAGAAAAAGAAAAATGATGTATCCTCACACTCTGGATTACCAAAGAAAAGTGAGGTCCTATTTTATTAATGAAATAAAAACATGAACTGAGTGTCAACTCCATGAGCTTTGGCATGGTAATGGAGTGGGTTCTACCTAGTCTCTGCTGCCTCACATCAACCACTTGCATGAAGGCATTCCCAGTGTGGCAGCAGAAATGTCTTTCCTTCAGGCATCACACTGTGTGATTCAGGAACCTAAACTTGACCTGTAGGATGCTGTTGTTGTTGTTAGGTACTTTGTTGTTATTGTTAGGTGCGGTCGAATTGGTGTCCTACTCATTGCAACCCTACATACAACAGGCTAAACACTGTTGTCAGTGCTTCTCTGCTGTTCATAGAGTTTTCAATGACAGAGTGTTTTTTGGGAGTGGATTGCTGGGTAGGTATAGGAGACCATGATCTACATTGAGCCACTTTGAGATCAAGGTGAGGAAGAAAATTATGAGTGGGTTCTTCTCCAGTGCCCTTCTCTTAGGAGAGGCTGTAGACCAAATGAAACCAAGATTCCTGAGCTGAGAGCATTGGAGAGACATCAGCTTGCCCTGAGTCAACCTTTGACCTTTTTCTCTAAAGCTCCCAAGAAAGGTGTAAGCTCTGCTGGGCATTTGCTGTCATCCCTGTGTGGCAGGGGAAAAGAAAAGTCCCAGAGAATACACAGCCTGGATGCTGACAGTCTAAAACCCAGAATCCTCCCTCCACCTCATCCCCACCAACATGAAATTCTGTTGCTGGATTTGGCGATGATTTAAACGCCTTCACTTAAGCTGGGTTTTATGTTTAAGAGCATTTAGGTCCTGATATACTATTTCTAAGGGCTGGGATTTAGCTCAGTTGGTAGAGTGCTGCGCTGCAGTCTCTGAGGTCCTGAGTTCAATTCCCAGCACCGCAAAAATGGGAGAAGGGAATGGCAACCCACTCTCAAGGCAATCCCGAAACAATCAACCATTGAAAACTCTGTGAGGGTCACTGAGTCAGATACCAACTCGACAGCCCCTAACAACATACTATTTCTGGAGGGATCATATTGAAATAGTCATTCAGGAATCTGACGCCTAAGGTAAGGGCTAGATCCTAAGTGGTTCCCATATAGATGTGCCAGAAAACAAACTCTAGAAACACTGCACTGAGCAGCATGATCATCCCTTAGATAATGAGGTTTGTTATTAGTAGATGCTGTTGAGTCAAGTGTCTGACTCACAGCAACCCTACATACAACAGACAAAACACCATTGTCAGGGCTTCTCTGCTATTTATAGGGTTTTCAATGGCTGATTGTTTTCTGGAAGTGGGTTGCCAGGTCCGTCTCCCAAGCCTCCAGCACCTGGTGTTCCCAGGCAGTCTCCCATCCAAGGACTGACCAGGCCTGGCCCTGGTTAGCTTCCAAGATCTGAGAGAATCAGACGCCACAGTGCTACCGCTGCAGGCATAGATAACGAGGAGTTCCTTCTATTTGGAAGGTGGAGCAGCTAGAATAAAACCCATTCAAAAGACAAATGTTCGCAATGCCATTTTTGCAGAGTTCCTAACATACCAGTAATTTTTTTTTCCATGAAAGTGATCGATCACTTTTCTCCAAGAGAGCTTGGGACACACGTATTCATTACTTCAGCTAGAGATGGGTAAGTGCCTGTGATGTGCTGTGTATCATCAATGCCTTCTGGTTTTTTGGAGGTCTTTATTTTCTTATTTCAGCTGGATTTTCTAGAAGAAAAAAAAAGTGAAAATGTCTCTTGAAGTCTTATTAACTGGTCAGTTCCTCCTAGCGGGGGAGGAGTCCTATTTGGATATGGAGCAAGATAACCCGCTAGTCAGAGGATGGCCACCTCTATGGATGGCCCCTTGCTAAGGTCAAGATCATGGTTTTCTCCATAATGCTGAAGACAGCCTGCTCCCCATAGCTCTCACCAAGTCTGTTTGTGCTCATGAAGTAGATAGTTTATTTTGAGGTCACCCTTGCAAGACATCGCTTCTATTACAAAAGTCCATGGTGCTCAGGGGCCATCTTGTCTCTCATCACCCCAATCACTGAAAGCAGCATCTCAGCACGTGTACACATTCTGCTGTTTCAGCTCCAAGGTCTCGGTTTTGCAGCCTCCTTTCCAGTGAAAGCACACTGCCTGCCATGGAGTGAGTGCTAAGCAAATGTCAAGTCATCTCCCCTGGCCTTCCACATACCCGCTCCTCAATCCTCTCTGCTCCCGCTCTTCCCTCATCTCTCTCCCTCCTGCAGGCTTCCTCATCCTGCCCTGGCCCCCAGCCCCCTCTTGCCCAGCTCCTCTCTGGCTTCCACTCTCTTCACTTTCTTCTCCCTCCCCCTCTTCCTCCTTCTCTGCCTTTCTCCTGCCCTCTGCTTAGTGTCCTCAGGCTAACCTCTGAAAGGTGAGACTCCTTCACTCTTCTCTCCATAGGTCAGAACCCAGTTTTCCTACCACAGACCCTGAGATCTAGTCACAGTGTAAACAGTCCAGTCAATGCTCATCTTTAGAAATAAAAAAGTTGGGGCTAGGGGTTGAGCTCAGTCGGTAGAGTGCTTGCTCAGGATGCACTGAGGCCTGGGTTCCATCCCCAGCACAGCCAACCAATCAGTCGATAATTTAAAAATTGCTAAGGAGGCTTGTTGTTGTTGTTAGGTGCCGTCGAGTCGGTATCCGACTCATAGCGACCCTCATAGGGTTTTCAATGGCTGAGTGCTTCGGGATTGCCTTGGGAGTGGATTGCCAGGCCCTTCTGGGGAATTGAACTCGGGGCCTCAGAGACTGCAGCGCAGCGCTCTACCCACTGAGCTAAATTCCAGCTGCTAAGGAGGCTACAAGGTAGAAAAATGTAAAGAGAGCCGGGTGTGATGGCACACACCTGTAATCCCAGCGGCTTGGGAGGCAGAGGCAGGAGGATTGCAAGTTCGAGACCAGAGGTAGTCTGCGTAACTTAGTGAGACCCTGTCTCAAAAAGTTAAAAAAAAAAAAGGGCTGGGGGCGCAGCTCAGTGGTCCAGCACTTGCAAAGCATGCAAGCTCAAGGCCTTGGGTTCGACCCCCAGTACAGAAAAAAAAAAAAAAGTAAAGATAGTAATCTGTACTGCCAGCGTCCTTAGCTCCAATCCATGTGGCTTCCGATGTGTTCCTCTGAATTTTAGTAATTAAAATATTTTTAAAACCTCTTTACAATTACAGAAAGATCCAAGAAGTTTATCCATGGGCATAAATGTACTCCCTAAACAGATACCGCTTTTCTTTCTGCCAAGAAAGTTCCCTCTATGGAAATTTGCTTCTGTTCCCGCCATCAAGCACATAGATGTCACGCCCACCCCCGACCACCAAAGACCTGAGAGCTGTCAGCCAGAAGCCTCAGAACTTTCTCTGTGGCCATCGGTCTTGCCCCCTCGCTCAGAACTCCTCCGGCTGGAGGCAGAGCTGGGGAGGCGCCCACCACTTCACAGGGACGCCTTCAAAGCCTGCCCTGGCGTCCCACAGAGCAAGGGGTCCTTCTGGAGGGAATAAGCTAAATGTCACTCCCCGTGGCTCGTGTCCTGAAAGAGCCTGTTCTGGGGTTGTGTCTTTCAACAGAGCCCTGAATAAAGAGCTCATAAAAGATGTGAAGTTGGCCCAGCGAGGCAGAGATCCGCACATCCACACCTGTTATTCCAGGCAATTAAATAAGCCGTACACTCCAGAAAAACACGGGAAGGTGGGCAAAAGATACCCTAAGGGCGATATTTGTCCCTTCTCAGACTTTTCCCCTCTCACTTAGGTTCTTCCCCTGGGGAGATAAGAACCTGGGAACTGGATAGAATTTGATGCTCTGTGTGTGTGTGTGTGTGTGTGTGTGTGTGTGTGTGTGTGTGTGTGTGTGTGTGTGTGTGTTGCGGGGAAGAGCAGGTTAGAGAGCTTTTTGATTTTTATAGTTGGCTCAGTAAAAAAAAAAAGTGATTTATTTTGAGTACAACAAAGAATAAAATGGGAGGAAGTGATATTTAAAAGTGTGTCCATGTTTTTCATTTTTGTAAAAGGAAAAAACCCAATATATTAATTTGAAGGGACTACTTTCATTTAAGAGTTTCCTCTAGGGTGAAGAGCACCCTATCCTTTTGGTACTTCTGCTTTCATTGGCAATATGTTTTTTGCAAATGCTAAGACCCCTGAACTCCAGTGAATAGTTTGATTCTTCACTGTTATTGGTAGGTGCCGTCAAGTCGGGTCTGACTCACAGCTACCTCATGGTGTTTTCAGTGGCTGATTGTTTCAAGATTGTTTCAGGAGTGGATTGCCACATCCTTCTCCCATTTTTGCAATGCTGGGGATGGGAACCTCCTCAGTCCGCAGAGAGTGTGGATTAGCACTGTACCAGCTGAGCTAAACCTCAGCCCCTTGATTCTTCGCTTGTTGTTGTTGTTGTTGTTAGGTGCCCTCAAGTCGGTATCCGACTCATAGCGACCTTCTGTACAAGAGGGGAAACACTATTGCCAGTGCTTCTCTGCTGTTCATAGGGTTTTCAATGGCAGATTGATTTTTGGGAGGGGGTTGCCAGGTCCTTCTCCCAAGCCTACAGCTTCTGGTGTTCCCAGGCGGTCTCCCATCCAGGTACTAACCAGGCCCGAGCCTGCTTAGCTTCTGAGATCTGACGGGATCGGATGCCACAGGGCTACCGCTGCAGGCTGATTCTTCGCTAGGAAGAATTATTTCTCAACTCAGCCACACTTCTCAGAGAACTGCATGTGGAACTGCAGCCATATGGTCAATGCTCTGGGTGTCTTTGGGGCCCCTTGGTAGGACTGGCAAGGACACCCAAGAGTCCCAAGATTGCAATAGTTTCCTGAAAGTTGCCATAGTAACTACTGCCCAAAGTGAGTCATGAAAGCTCCTCCTACTTTAGTCAGCCTGGGGAATCAAATCAAATAGTCACATCTGGCTTCTACTATCCCAAAGGCATTTGAGCCTTAATCCTAGATTACTTAGTGTATCTCTGGTTAACTTACAAGAAAACCAAGTCTACAGAAAAGGGGTCAAAAAGACAACCTTTCTGATTCTTGGTTCTCAATATGTGATCTGTGGAGCTGCCTCAGTAGGTTCATCTGGGAGCTGGTTAAAAATGCAAAATATTATCCCCCACACAGAGCTGTGAATTCAGAATCTGCATTTTAACAACATTACCAGGTAATCTGTGTATATGATACAGGCTTAGAATCACTGGCATAGATGTAGGTTCTTGACACTGGTGACTCATTAGAATCACCTGTGTTGTTTCTAGAAGAGTCCTCCATTCATAGATTCTGCCGTAGTTTGTCTGGATAGGATCCAAGTATTGGTACTATTCAGACACCTTCAGCCAGGCGTGGTGGTACACGCCTGTAATCCCAGCGGCTCAGGAGGCGAAGGCAGAAGGATCACAAGTTCGAGACCAGAGGCAGTCTGTGTAATTTAGCGAGACCCTGTCTCAAAAAGTAAAAATATGGACGGAGGGTGCAGCTCAGTGGTCCAGCACTTGCAAAGCATGCACACACGAGGCCCTGGGTTCAACCCCCAGGACCACAAAAAAAAAAAAAAAATTGAGACACCTTCCAGGTGCCTCCACTACACACTCAGTGTGAAAAGCCATGGCTGTAGAACAGGGATCATCAAAGTGTGGCCTCCCCAGCCAGCAACACAGGGAACATATTAGACATGTGGACTCACATACTCCACCCTAGACTGACAGAATCAGAAAGGCTGGGAAGGTCATCTGTGGTGACTCTGATGCCAGCTAAAGTTTAAGAACTAATGCTCTAGATGACAAAAGAAACAGCGTAGGCTGCAGTAGGTTTTAGGCAGGGATGTTTGCATAACAAGGTGCACCCTAAGACATGTGTCAACTTCTTCCTGGAGACTCGTCACTGTCTTCAGATTTCAAAGCTCCTCTGTTTTAAACCCATACTAATAGATGGATGTCAGGGTTAGAATCTACAGTGTCCCCCAAAAGTCATGTGTTTGAGTATTTGGTCCCCAGCTGGTGGCCCTGTCCTTGGAGGTTGTGGAACTTTGGGATGAAGGACCCAGATTGTAGGAGTAGGTCACTGGGGGTGGGTCTTTGGAGGTTTTCATCCAGATCCCTGGTTCTGATAAGCTCTCTGCCCTCTGCTTCCTGATCACAAAGATGTAAGGTCATCTGCCACAGACCCTGCCACATACTGGCCCCCTGCCATCTGTGAGCCCCAATAAATATTTCCTTCATAAATGTGCTTTGGCTGGTTCTTCTGTTACAGCAACAATGAGCTAACTAATACATTTGTAGATTGTGTGAAACATGTCCCCCAGCCTATAGTCAGTGGGCCTCAAGAAAATTATCTTCCTCATGTTGATTCAGATAGTTGTTGTGTTCAAACATTAGGGCTTTAGATTTCAATGCGGCTCCATTCATAAGCTATAAGAGAAACACAATGCTATTTTGATCACATGCATAGAAAACAACTTATAATTTATAATCTGACCATGGAGAGGTGGTATCTAGTGATGATAAAATATCACACACAAAGAAGTAAGAAGATAATTTTTCAGTTATCAGAAATGGTTTCTTCTTTTAATGCTAAGTCCCTTGTGTAACAATCCCTACGGAGATTCACTTTTCAACAAATCAATTTTATTCCTGTATATGGAGAATTAATGCATTTAGACTAGACTAACAGGTGTGTGTATATCTAACAGGTCCTGAAAATTATTTTTATAAAGATGCTTATTGTATAAAGCATGAGATTTGGGCTGAGATGAAGTGGGTTCTTAATATCACTTGACTATTTACTTGGCTTATCAGACTCCGCGTTCCTTCATCTCTGAGACTGGGAAGTCTTCATTTGAGTTCTCCTAGAAGAATATCCTGGGCTGGGATTTAGCTCAGTGGTAGAGTGCCACTCTGCAGTTTCTGAGGTCCTGGGTTCAGTTTCCAGCACTGCAAAAGTGGGAGAAGGATGTGGTAATCTACTCCCAAGGTGATCCCGAAACAGTCAGCCATGGAAAACCCTATGGGGGTTGCTATGAGCTGGACACAACTTGACAGCACCTAACAACAACAACAGAAGGATATCCTGAAATAAGGAGTTTGTTGACATAATATATTTGAAGGATGGTTTCTGGAACCTGTGGTGAAGGGATGGGGAAAAGACATGGGGAGGAGAGGGAAGCTAATAGAGGTCACATTGCTGAGCAGAGAAGCACCATCACCACTAAGGCTCTGTCTCCCTGGGGAGCTTTAGGGGCACAGTGGAACAGGACTGCCAGTTGTCCCACTTATTGAGGAAGAAGTGAGATTATTCATCCTCCACCTCCCAGTTGTCAATAGCTGAAGGCTGCCGCATTGTGTGTCTGGCCTCCTCCCAATGCAAATGCAAAGCCAAAGTCTAAGCAGAGAGCCCTGGTTCTTGTGGGGGATGCCTTGGGCATGGCAGGAATGATGTGGGCACAGTGGATAGAGGCAGGGTGCCAAAAGCACCCAGTACATGAGGTGTGTAGCAGGTCCAGAAAAAAGACAGAAACCAATCAGTAAGAATGCTTAATATAAGGAATTACTTATTATTATTAGAGGATTTTCTGCAGCCATAGCACCCTAGCATCAGATCCCACCCGTTCTTGGAAACTAAGCAGGGTCAGGCCTGTTTAGTCTTTGGATGGGAGACCACCTGGGAACACCAGGTGCTGCAGGCTAGGGAGAAGGACTTGGCAATCTACTCCTGAAACTATCTGCCATTGAAACCCCTATGAATAGCAGAGAATCACTGACATAGTGCCAGGCATGGCACAGTGTCAGAGAGCGTTTCATCTTGTTGTACATAGGGTCACTATGCATGGGACCCAACTCAATAGTTCCTAACAGCAGCAACATTAGAGGATTAGATTCTAAGAAAAAATGAAGGAGAATATTGAAAATACCTTATGGTGGAGGAAGGGGCCCCACAAGGGGACAAATTTAGAAGAAGGGTCCCGAGGTGAGGATCCAGACTTTGCAGGAGAAGGCACAGATACTGCCCACCAAGAGGTTTCCTCAATTGCCTGGACCAGAAATGGTCCATAGCCACTGAACTGAGGCCAGAGGGCAGGCAAATACAAGCTAGACAAGTAGAATACCCCTTCCTGGGTGCAGGTGGACCAAGGCTGGTGCAAGAGACGTCAAGGTGAAGGTGAGCGTGTCCGGCACCCTGCTGGTCTGCACTGTGACCAAGGAAGACAACCAAGGAACAACCTAGGAAGCCAATAAAAGAAACTCCTTCTTCTGCAGCGTCTCTCCAGCACCCTCTATTGACAGGAAGGGCATATTACAAGCCCCAGTCCAATGTCAAGCAGGGCAATGCAGGGTGGATTTTGCGATTGAGAGGGTGATAGTCTGACAGTTGACACAAGGTTACACGGTTTCCATAGGTTCATTCTATGTGAAGTAAATAACATTTTAAAATTACTTTTTGAACCTTAAAGTTGTCCTGGATAGTAAATGCTTTTACTCAAAAATTTCATCAGAATTACTACAGATGATAAAACTGTATTTTTTACTGATATCCGTTTATTAGCTTTTGAAAATTATCTTTAGTGTATGATCTTCCTAACAGTGCTTTCATTCTCTGTACAAACATTATAAATTGACTATCCTGTCCATATTCATCTTCCCTTGTTGCCTAAAGTGACTTTACTGAGAACCATATCTTCTTTGCACAGTTAATAACTGTGACATATTCATTTGAGTCCACAGAGCAGAAGAGCTCTGTTGTTGTTAGGTGCCATTGGGTCAGATCTGACTCATAGCAACCCTATGTGCAACAGAACAAAACACTCCCCAACACTGTGCCATGCACACGATCTTTTTATGCTTGAGCCCACAGTTGCAGCCACTGTATTTCTTCTCGTTTTGAGTCGTGCTGCATCAGCAAATAGAGGTCTCACGGGCTTTACTCCATTCCCATCATTAAGGTCAACTCTACTTTGAGGAGGCAACTCTTCTCCAGTTATTTCTTGAATGCCTTCCAGCCTGGGGGGCTCATTTTCCAGCACTATATCTGACAGGGCTTCTCTGATATTCATAGGGTTTTCAATGGCTGATTATTCCGGGAGTAGGCTACCAGGGCCTTCTCCCTAGTCTGTCTTAATCTGGAAGCTCATCTGCAACCTGTCCACCACGGGTGGCCCTGCTGGTATCTTTAATACCAGTGGCATAGCTTTCAGCATCACAGCAACATGCAAGCCCCCACAGCACAAGCTGACAGACATGTAGGGGAGAAGGGCTGTAGCACTTCTTTATTTTTTTATAGGACATTTTGATAGGCAGTTGGGGAAAGTAAGGAAGTTCTCTTCCTGAACAGCTGGGATGCTGGATGCCGTTGCTTCTCCCCTCAAAGCCCTTCAGGAAATCGCATCTCTTTCTTTAGCCCTGCTTAGTGCAGAGCCGGAATTCAGTGTCACTGAGACACCAAGTTGAAATTTTCTGGTTTAGCAGATTTTTCTCTCTTATCCTCCTCTCTAGTGATGTGACTATCAATTAAAATATCACCTTGAGATGTCTTTGTCATATACTCATCCGATTAATTAACCTTTCCCCTAATGAATTAATCTCTTAATCCATCATTGTGCTTCTAGCTATTAATTTATTGTTTCCCCCCACTGATGTTCATCTTCACTCAAGGCTCTTAAAAATAGAATGGGTAATAGATAAGAACATCCTTCTTTCTTTCTGCTCTTCTTTGGTTCCAGAAACCTTTAAAACTATCAAAGGGACGCCTTCCCAGTACAGCGTAACTCATGGGCACAGAAACCAAAAGACACCTCTTGACTATCAGTTTTGAGAATTGGGCACATGGCAGAGCAAGTGACATTTTGAACAAATTGTAACGCAGTGATTAAAGAGTGACTACATGATCACTGGTTGAGCCCTTTGCGGAGGTAATGTATGTGATGAATTGAACTGTACAAGATGGCTTCTAATACCTTTCCTGGTTGAGATATTCCAACCATTTTGGAAAGGAGATAAAAGCAAAGCTAAGAAAACATTTCATGGGTCACTCAGACACTACTTCAATGTGATGAACATTAAAATCGATATTCCATAGATGAGAAGGTGATTGTCTGGTCACAAAAATAAGAACAATTTGAATAGAAGACATCGAGTACCTCATGCTGCAACTCACAAAGTTCAGAGAAACTCAGCCTCTAGAACCACCAGAGAGAGCTGCATCTATATTTTCCTTGGATGCTCAGACTGATTCTGGACCGTGGGCCTCACCTGACTCTTTCCAGTATAAAGCAGAGATATGGAGGCCAGAGGCATCAGTTAAACATAAGGTGAAGAGATAGGAAAAGTAGCAAAAAGATAGAAAAAGATCGTGCCCACCACACACTGCCTGGATGTCTGAAGCTCTAGGGAGATGCAGATGATGCCATTGGTGTTTCTATAAATGGGCTCCGGGTTGGAATTCAAGGCTCTTCTGCCATGGTCTTCCTTCTTTCCTTCTGTTTTGTTGTTTCTTCTTCTCTCATATCATGTAAGATAAGTTCTACTGGCTGTTTGCTAAGTGCAGGGCACACTAACTACGTGCTCTTCTTTAATCTTCCTAACGACTCCATAATATATGCTTTCCTAGCTCTTTATCGGGCTGGGATTTAGCTCACTTGGTAGAGCGCTGCGCTGCAGTCTCTGAGGTCCTGAGTTCAATTCCCAGCACTGCAAAAATGGGAGAAGGGCCTGGCAATCCACTCCCAAGGCAATCCCGAAACAGTCAGCCATTGAAAGCCCTACGAGGGTCGCTATGAGTCAGATACCGACTTGATGGCACCTAACAACAACAAGCTCTTGAAACCAGAGGCTGTAAAGCTATGCAATTTCTACAGCAAATCGAAAATGCAATCCTTTCTGGCAAATTCCAAATGTCACACTCTGTACAACTCCACTATGTCCCTACATCTCTCAGACTTTTGTAGATGTATCTACTTGACCTTTTCCTGAACCTGAACTTGGAAAACAGATCTTAGTAAGTGCATACATTTGTAAAGCCCCTTAAAAGCATAAGTGCCTTTATTTGAGCCTCCTTATAAGCCTGCCACATTGTAAGAGCATATAATATGAAGCTTATTTTATAGATGAAGATGTTGAGGCAAAATGGAACAAGGATGCTAAACTTTTAGGAAATAAGTGAAAATAGCTCATATTTAACACTTACTGGGTGGCAGCTTCTTTACTCAAAGTTTTATATATCAATTCGTTGTGTTCCAACAATAATCCTATCAAATATTTACTGTTATTATCTGTATTTCACATCTGGGGAAACTCATGGTAAAAGAAATTGAATAATATATCCAAACCCATATTCCTAGTGGAGGTGAGCTAGGATTTAAATTCAGTTTTATTTGTTCCCAAATCCTTACCCTTAGCTCCACATCATACCTTCGTTTTGTTCTTGTTTATTGCTCCTGTTCAGGTTGTAAAACTCTCCAAGACAGCCAAAACCCATCAATGGATTTCTATCCCCCACACAACATCAGGACAGAGTCTGGTGCAAAATGGCTGTTGTCAATGTCAGTGATAAGCCATATCATGTAGCGAATGAATATTATTCACATGGGTGTTAACAAAGACTGGTCATTATAAAGCTTCTCATAACACAATTAGCATCTAAAACCAACAAATAAAAGGGTGCTCTAAGCAGCCATTCCAGAAGTTCTACATTTATGCTTCGAGATAGCCCATGAACTGGGTGCAAAGGATGAAAGAAGATGGGGTTTTGATATGCTGCATTATGTGTTCCAAATTAGCATCCAGAAACCCAAGCATGGCAGTGCAGTCCTATAAATCCAGCACTTGTGAGGTTGAGGTGGGAGGCTCATGAGTTTGAGGTCAGCCTGGACTACATAGCAAGAATCTGTGTCAAAAAATATATATACAATAGAAGTTTAATAAAGTAAATCAACCTTGTACCCAGAGGTAGACAGGATGTCCATACAGTGCATTTCATATACTCTCTTTAACCATTATTAACACCTTCCCTTAATATGTTGTTGTTGCTGTGTGCCGTCAAGTCGGTATCTGACTCATAGTGACCCTCATAGGGTTTTCAATGGCTGACTGTTTCAGGATTGCCTTGGGAGTAGATTGCCAGGTCCTTCTCCCATTTTTGTGGTGCTGAGAATTGAACTCGGGACCTCAGAGACTGCAGCGCAGCGCTCTACCAACTGAGCTAAATCCCAGCCCTCCCTTAATATAGCCATCTTTAAGAGATCTTGTGAGGATTTTAATGTTTTCAAATGCTGATTACTCAGAAAATAATTTAGCTCAGTTGGTAGAGCGCTGCGCTGCAGTCTCTGAGGTCCCGAGTTCAATTCCCAGCACTGCAAAAATGGGAGAAGGGCCTGGCAATCCACTCCCAAGGCAATCCCGAAACACTCAGCCGTTGAAAACCCTATGAGGGTTGCTATGAGTCGGATACCGACTCAATGGCACCTAACAACAACAACAACATACATACCATCACCAACCTTAATTCTCAGAAAATGGAAGTCAAAGGAAATGGCATCTTCTCTTAAGGGTTAATGTCTCTGAGTTGCTTGAAGTCAATAGATTTGCCCCTACTGGTTATAAATAGGACAGGAATACACATAGAGTTCTCTATTCCTCTACCCAAAATAAAATGGCATGGCATCCACACACAAACCTTCAACACTGCAGACACCTTTCTCCTTGGTCCCTCATTAAGCCAGCACAAGTTCAATGGGACTCTTCTTATCCCACCTGAACTATTTTGGGTTAAACATGAATTTTTTTATTGAGGTCCTAAATGCTTAGGTTTGCTGCTGAGCCTTTTCTTTTTTTAATGAAACAAGCTCTTATACAGCTTGAGACTCAATAAAAATTTCTCTGCCCTTCTTTCCCTCTTCCTCCCATCCCCTTGTGCTGTCCTGTCCCAACCTCTCTTCAATTCATCCCCTACCCTCTAAGTTGAAATATCAACATGAGAGAGTTGGCTTAGATGTGTGATAAAATATTTCCATCATCTGCTCAGAGACCTCTGCCAAATATCAAGGTTGTTGACCCGTGTGAGTGTAAATATACTTTGAAAACCATATGTCGAGGGACTTGGGCTTTACACTATTCACTTGAGCCTGCTCAGAAGCAAGCTACTCAAAGAGAGTATCACGTCAGAGGCCACTGCAGAGAAAGGCTATTGTGTGGCTGCTTTTTTATTGCCCTAAATAAAGTCAGAAAGAGCGATTCGCTTGACGTAATTCATCCATTGAAAAGCAAACAGCTACATTTTTCATTTATAGAAAATACATTCAACACAGTAAAGGGCACTGCAGTATTTCCTAAGTCATCATCTCTATTAGTTTTCAGTAATCTCGAGGGACCCCTATCTCTCCCACAGCAATCTATAGGTGGGTAAGTGTGACAGGCATCTCCTAACATGACTCTGACGGTCCCCCTTGCCCCATCTCCTGGGTTTCTGCTTGTGTGTGATCCCCTCATCTCAGATGTAGGCTGGACCTAGTGACTTTCTTCTAACATGTAGATTACAGCAAAAGTGATGTGATCTCTCCTCCGTGTGTGACCGTAACTTTTCTCCTGCTGGAATGTTCTGTTTGGTTCTTCTCCCTTACTGCCATGCAAAGCACCATAGGACAAGGAATGGTAGCCTTTGGGCAAAATCTGGCAAGGAACTGGGACCTCAGCCCAGCAGACTGCAGAGAACTGACCCTTGTCTGCCACTGTCCAGTGAGCTTGGAAGCTGAGCCTGCACCAGTGAGCCTTGAGTTAACCCTTCCCTTAATGGTAGCTATGCCCATAGCAAAATGGTCACCATGTTATACCACAGAGCCTCTGCCTGTGTCTTCACTGTAGCCTGTATGAGACCTTGACAGGGGACCCAGGCAGGCTGTGCTCAATCTCAGATTCACACAAAGTGAGAAATAATGTATCACTTTAGAACACTAAGTTTTGGAATATGTTGTTACACAGCAATAGATAATTTATTGCAGTAAGAATGGGAAAGTATGTGTCCTTAAACTGGTCAGATGACAAAACACTCCTCCTTAGCATAAAAGTAGCTATAAAATGAAACAAACAAACAAAATAAACAAAAACCACACTCTATGCCCCTAGGGTTTCTTGTTGTTGTTGTTGTTGTTAGGTGCCGTTGAGTCGGTATCCGACTCATAGCGACCCTCACAGGGTTTTCAATGGCTGAGTGCTTCGGGATTGCCTTGGGAGTGGATTGCCAGGCCCTTCTCCCATTTTTGCGGTGCTGGGAATTGAACTCAGGATCTCAGAGACTGCAGCGCAGCGCTCTACCCATAAAATAAAGTAAGAACTAATGCATTGACCTTAAGAACTATTTCATCCAAAGTTGAACAGTTCTTAGTGTAAGGACTGAAAAATTGATGCTCTGTACTTTGGACAGGACTGGAAATCACTCCTTTTTTTTTTTTTTTTTTGTCCTTCTATTTAGACTGTCCAGTTATAATATAGCTGATTAGGCTTGTGCTTCCTGTAGTTATATCAGTATTCCTAAGCCTCTGACCCCACTGATTGGCTTGCATGGTTTCCAAGCCTCTTGCAGATGGTTCCACTGTCCATCTTAGGCTGATTATTACTAGTTTCCATCTCAATCTTATCCCAATATTTACAGATTTTTAGCTCCACTTTATGCATAAGGAAATCTGAGAGGTGGCACATGACACATAAGTAGAAGAGCCAAGAATAGAACCTAATCTCAAGAACTTTGTCAGTCAGCTTCTCAATACCGTTCCTTCTTCATTCTTTGTGGAAACAAAAGTAATTTCAAAACTTTTACACTGAAGTGTGCTCATTGCTCCCATTTCTGCACTTTCTGTGCTTTTGATCAGCTAGTTAGCGTTAACTTTCTTGGGTTCTATAGTTCCTGACACAGCTGTATGCTTCCAGAAATTCATTCTGATCTCCTATATGGAATCTTAGAATCTTGTCTCTTTGAAAGGCTTAAAAATGTCATGGTTTTTGAAGTCTAATGTTCTTGAGGTCTAATTCTGATTCCCTAACACTTCGATGTTGAGAATGTTACATGATATTTCTGTGGCTTTGGGGTTTAGTTCAGTTGGTAGAGCACTCCTCCACACTTTCTGAGGTCGCAGATTTGATCCCCAGCACCGCAAAACTGGGAGAATGATGTGGCAATCCACCCCCAAAGCAATCCCTAAACAATCAGCCATGGAAACCCTATGAGGGTCACTAAGAGTCAGATACGACTCAACTGCACATAACAACAACAACAGTGTCCCAACAGGTACAAAAAGCAATAGACATAATAATGTGTATTTTGGTAAGTAAATAAGATGCCAAAAGCAAAACACTAGCACAAGCTCTGCCACATTGTAAGCAATTAACAGCTCTTAATTCTCTCTTACCTGCTTCCTGCACCCTTATTATCTCTTCCATAGTCTTTGCAATATAAGTGGAAGAAAATAAACTAATTTTCTTGGCTGACCAATTCTTTTTCTACCTTGACAAAACCAAGTATCAGCTGAGAATATTTTTTAAATGTTTGAAACAGATGAATTCCTACAGGTTTGATTCTTCATGTCATGCTGTGTCTTGGTTAATGTTGAAGTTTCCTTTTGATTCATTGTGTGATAGCAACACACCTCATGTTAGATACCAGGTAGCACTTCAAGACTGCTGGGCAGTGGGATGCTGGTAATGGCGATATTAAACCCCAGATTAATTTGAACATTGGCCCTTGGGTGAATCTGCAAACAATTCCATGAGTTTCTCTGCCTTTAGATAGAGTCATGACCCCTGACAAAATCTCCAAAGTCTGCCCAAAGATGAGCAATGTCAAGTCATAAATCAGATATCATGTGATAAACTTTTGTTTCTTTTTTCTTTTTCTTTTTCTTTCTTTCTTTCTCTTTTTTTTTTTTTTTTTGGCAGTACTGGGGGTTGAACCCAGGGCCTCGTGGTTGCATGCTCTGCAAGTGCTGCACCCTCAGCCCCTTTTCTTACTTTTTTGAGACAGGGTCTTGCTAAGTTACGCAGACCACCTCTGGTCTCAAACTTGCGATCCTCCTCCCTCTGCCTCCCGAGCTGCTAGGATTACAGTTGTGCGCCACTGCGCCCAGCTCACTTTGTTTCTTTGATGTGTGCCCCCTTCTGATTTTTCTCCTCCTTCCTGAGATTTGACATATGGAACCAGAAAGAAACTTCACAGACCTGTCTGTCCACTTCAAGCTATGTGATGAACCCTCTGTGTTTGTTCCAACAGTTTGTCCTTGATTACAATTATTCTTTTTTTCTGATTAGTTCTTGCTTTTCCTTGTACTAGGGGAAAAATGGCTTCCAATTTTTGTATAAAACAGTGTTTTGAGCACTAAAGTCTGAATGTTTTTGTACCTTTACTTAATACCTTCATGCTGGGACATATAACAACAGGTGCTGGACTCATCTGAGAACCAGAGACGTTTAGCAAGAACCTTGCGGATGATTAGCTGCTTCACAGACAGGTTTATAGCCTAACCCAGGACACACTTTTCTCCTTACCTTCGTGATCTCCATGTCTCTTTCAGTGATTGCTTAATCACATGGTACTCATTGTTTTATTATATAAAATACAAAGCTTCATACCTTCAGCCCTTTGTAGAGAGATGTAAGAGCTGTGGCTTATTTGTTTTTTATAATCTGTGTATAGACTAGATTGTACCATGAATCTAATAAAAAGCTGGATATTTCAATAATATACATATGATGCTTTCAACTGTCACAATTCAAGTCCAATGTCACTCTTTAAGGTTTTCATTCTTGGGATGGTATAAAATTTTCTTTCATAAATTTGAACTTAAAATGTATGCTACTCAATTGATCAATTAAAAACTGGAATTAGAGTTTTTATATCGTAGAAGCTGTGTCTTTAAGAAATCTTGTTGATACTAGCCAGGCGCGGTTGCTCACGCCTATAATCCCAGTGTCTCTGGAGGCGGAGACAGAAGGATCACAAGTTCAAGACCAGAAGCAATCTGCGTAATTTAGCGAGACCCCATCTCAAAAAAATTAAAAAGATGGACTGAGGGTGCAGCTCAGTGCTCCAGCACTTGCAAAGCATATAAGCGTGAGGCCCTGGGTTCAACTCTCAGTACCCGCCCCCCCAAAAAATCTGTTGATACCAAATCATGTCCTCTGTATTTTCCAGGTTCCCTACATCATAGAAGAATGAATATTCCAGGAGAACTCAGGCATGTCAGGGACGTAGGAAATCTGTAGCATGTGGTTGCTTTGCCAGGTAATGCATACCACATTTCTACTTTCCTCAGACTTTCCAGATTCTGACTCAGCAGAATGGATTTAGGAACCATTAACATCCAGAACTTCTTGGTTTTCTTAAAGAGCTTGAAATGAAGTGCATAGAACCAAAGAGTTTTCCCATACCTGAAAGCAGTTTTAGAGCTAGCATGGAGCCATATTTGAATACAGAAGAAGACATAACAGAGGGAAAGAAATGGAAAGTAAAGAGAAAGACAATAAAAGAGAGGGATGGTTTTAAAAACACCACCATGACAAATAAGGAGAATAAAAATAAATCTTATTTAACTACTTACAAAGTTATACGGTCACCACCAAACAATTTTGGCACATTTCTCAAAGCTCAGCTTTTAAAAATTGATCAGTAGAAGATTGAGATAGTGGTATTATCTCTTACAGTTGAAGATGTTGCTATTGGGAGCATAGTAAGATATCAGGTGTTTAGATTTAATATTGTTGTTGTTGTTGTTAGGTGCTGTCGAGTCGGTATCCAAGTCATAGAGACCCTCATAGGGTTTTCAACGGCTGACTGTTTCGGGATTGCCTTGGGAGTGGATTGCCAGGCCCTTCTCCCATTTTTGCAGTGCTGGGTATTAAACTCAGGACCTCAGAGACTGCAGCGCAGCACTCTACCCACTGAGCAATCCCAGCCCCAGATTTAATACAAGTTTCTATTTTATCTGTCAGGGGGAAAATGAACAAGAATATCATGGTTTAAAATAACTTGAAATTTCTTAGCTGCAGCTAAGTATGCAGATATAATTAGTGGTGGGAATGGAAATTCCCTGCACTGGGGATTCTGTCTTTATTTCTATTAAATTCTTGGTACACAGGTTGGGCCAGAAGGTCTCAGGACCATGTGTTTCACTTCCCCCCGCTTACCCTGTACCCACTTCTGACAGTGAGTACATTCTCTCTAAGAATAAAACCATCATAGTAAATGGAATTTGTTGCCATAGCAGCTAAAACATTCAGTTCTTCCCCTCCCCTCTCCAATGGACTTAATGCATCCCCTACCTTTCTTGGAGTTAGAATGTAACTTAGGAGCTCAAGGAGGATTAGTCTCAGCTATTCTCAGATATGTGCAAAGTCATATTCTAAATCACTGTCAATCACTTACAGCATGAAAAAAGAACCAACCATACGATTTGACCGATGGTTCTGTGTTATCATTATCTGTCTAGGGTCTTTTCTGAGAGTTCTTTGGCAAGAGGGAACAACAGATACTAACTGAGCCTGATATTTCTGTGGCTTAGAAAGTTGGTCACATCTCAAGTTAGATTTATGTTTTATTCCCTGCAGTATAATTTTTTTTCTTGCAGTACTGAGCAGCTAAACCAGAGCCTCACACATACTTTTGCAAGCGCTGTACCACTGAGCTGCACCCTCAGCCCCTTTTTCATTTTTTATCTTGAGACAGAGTCTCAGTACATTACACAGGCCACCCCTGGCCTTGAACCTAGGATCCTCCTGCCACCATGCCCAGCCTCCTGTGGTTTAATTTAGCAAGCAATGATCCATTAAGGTTGGCCCTCCCTCTTGAGTCAGAGAATTATGTGATTACACTTCCAAGTTCTCATATCCCTTCCAATCTTATTTGTTTTCTCAATGGAGCTGCTTTGTCAGTTGAAAGGATTAAACGTGAACTGAAAGAGAGGTAGGATTCTTTCTTTGAAGTGACTGATGTCTCTGTTTCTACAATAGAAGCAGGAAAAGGAAGAAGTTCTACAAACACTGTCACACACTTTTGCTA
>VMDO01007915.1:40000-43333 GCA_007922755.1 Pedetes capensis
GTTAACACACAATCCCACATCTGACAAGTGGAGGCAAAACCTTAAGATTTAGTCTCAAGTAACTGTAGGGACCGTTCCAACCATGAATATGGAGCATCCGATTCTGGGCTTTGCTGAGATCTCACTCTGACCATTATCCCAGTTCTGATAATAAAAGCACCAACCTTCACCTTATTTTCAAAGAAATTAATTTGCCCAAACATACACGGCTGCAAAAATTCCAAGTTTAAATCACCTTGTGCCACCATGACCACTTTCCTTTGATATTATACCACTGGCTGTCATGGCGTTGTATGTGCTAATATAGATGGCACATGAAAGTATAAACCCACTCTTTTGGCTGGATAAAAAAAAAAATCACATGGGCTCAATTACACATGCCTGTAATCCCAATGAATCAGGGGGTGAAGGCAGAGGGATTGCAAGTTCAAGGTCAAAGGCAGCATGTGCAATTTAGTGAGACTATCCCAAAACAAAAATAAAAATAAATAGATAGATAGAAAGGGGGGCTGAGGGTACAGCTCAGAGGTGTAGCACTTCCCTAGCATGTGCAAGGTCCTGTGTTCAATACTCCCTGCTGTCAGTACCACAAAAAGACTGATGTATTTGTTGTCCACTTAAGTTATTGTCCCTCATTTTTCAATAATTAAGCTCACAGAAAAGTCATCATGGTTTTGGAATGTAGGGAAAACTTATTATCAACCCACTTTACTTTTTACACAGGGCTTCAAACCCCCCCCAAAATTGGATTCAGGTTCGAGTGTGAGTTCAATGTGTTAAAATTTGGAGGGTTCAGTTTAAATTTTAATCCTATTTGTAGATGTAAGAATAAATTTTTTCAATTTTTTTGTTCAATTTTTAAATAGCTACTGATACAAAGGGCTGGGATTTAGCTCAGTTGGTAGAGCACCGCTCTGCAGTCTCTGAGGTCCTGAGTTCAATTCCCAGCACCACAAAAATGGGAGAAGGACGTGGCAATCCATTCCCAAGGCAATCCCGAAACAATCAGCCATTGAAAACCCTATGAGGGTTGCAATGAGTCGGACACGACTCGAGGGCACCTAACAACAACAACAACAACAACAATTGATACAAAACAATTTGAAAGCTGAACCCAAACCTAATTTTTCACTGGGTTCTAGTCCAGAAAAATTTTTTAAATGCTTGAACCAGAATGAACTCAGTGTTCAGTTCTGGTTTGGTTTGAAGCCCTGCTACCTATACATAGAATTTAAACCCAAACTCAAACTGAACCCAAACCCTCTAAATTTTAACATCCTGAACCCATTCCCAAACCTGAACTCAATTTTTCATGGCTATAAAGCCTTGTTTTTAAATTAAGCTATTGCACCTTAAAGTAACCATGAGTTCCACCACAACCCTGTCAGCACAGAGTGCTGACAATTTTTTTTAATGCCATTTAATGTTGCTCTATTTTGCATGTTTATGATTAAATAATATGAACTACCTCATATTATTGTTTTCCAATTGTATTTCCCTTTTTGAATTGTCAGGTCACGTCACTTGCACACTTATCTTTTGAAGTTTTGGTATTTTTCTCATGACTTTGAGTGCATCTTTAATATTTTATAGATATTAAATTGTATCATATCTGATGTAAATATTTTGTGACCCATCTTATTTTTGCTATTTTTCACCATAAAGATATTTTAAACTTGTATGCATTAACATATTTCATTCCTCCTGATATTGTTGACTTAGAACTTAAAAAAGTTATCACTCATCCATAGATTAGATAAACTGTCCTATTTTCTGTCAGTTCCTCCATAATTTGATATTTTATATTTAAGCCACTAATTTGATGTTTCTAGACATTTCATTCCCCTTCAGCATACAAGCAGAAACAGATAAATCATAATTCCCATTCTCAATAGTATTAGTGAATCTGTTGCTTTCTCGTTTGTGCAGCAAAGAATGCAGTGTGATGTTGCAAACAACCCTTATTGCTTCCATACCCTCCTCTACCAGATGATAGTCACTGCCCTTGTTCACATAAAGTGTATTTTGGGAATGGGTATAAAGTGATGTTTTTATATTTCAAAATACTAACCAATTTTTCTAATGTGATATATTTAATAATTTTTTTCCTTTCCCTATCCATTTTTGTCTACAGCCATATCCACCTGTGGCTGAGCTCCTCAGATCTTGGAAGCTAAGCAACTGGGCCTGGTTAGTCCTTGGATGGGAGACCACCTGGGAATATCAGGTGCTGTAGGCTTGGGAGAAGGACCTGGCAACCTACTCTGGAAACAATCCTCCATCCAAAACCCTATAAATAACAGAGAAGCACTGACAACAGTGCCAGCCATGGCACAGTGTCGAGGAGTGTTTCGTTCTGTTGTACATAGGATTGCTATGAGTTGGATCGGACTAGATGGCATCTAACAACAATTATTTACAAAAGGCAAATGTCTTCTTTCTATCCTATCTACTAATCATGACACTATACTTTTATAATCTAACTCATGGGCTAAATTACACATCTCTAATTTCAGTAGCTGACTTCAGTATTACTTATATGTATTTCCAAGGTAATTTCTACATTCAATCTTAAATTTGGATGCAATCGTTGAAAATCTATAAATCATTTAATGCTGCAAGCATTAAGGCAAAGCTCTTTGGAAGGCAAATTTTCTTAACAATGCTGGACTGTACTTCACATAGTGGCCTCATCTTTGAATCACTTTCAAAGATTCTTTGAATCACACCCCTTTTTGGAGAATATTTAAAATACTACTCTACTATCTTTGGCTGGGATTTAACTCAGTTGGTAGAGCACTACTTTACACTTCATGAGGACCCAGACTTGGATTCTCAGCACTGCAAAAATGGGAGAAGGATGTGGCAGTCCACTCCCAAAACAATCAGCCATTGAAAACCCTATGAGGGTCACTATGAATTGGACACAACTTGGTGGCACCCAACAACAACAATAACAACTATCTTTAGACTTTGGTAGTATGATAGAGATATAGAAGCTCTCCATATATTCCCTTGATAATTATCTTTAACTTTGAGATAGGAAGGGCATAAGAAATTTATTATACAATAGAAGGGTTGAAATAGCCAGGGAATGTCTTGGGAAGCATTTTTGCTTGTTTTATTTGCCTGAGATAAAATGAGACATTATTGTGTCCTACCACAGTTATTTTTTTAACATCAGCATTTTTTTTTCATGTGTACCATTTCTGATTGATTTTTTAAAATTCTGTCATTTCCTTCAGAGATTTCTATTTCCCATGTCTGGGCCCCAATTTGCTGCAGTCCCCAGATACCTTTTTTGTCTGCCTGCATTTCCAAAGTTTTATCAAA
>VMDO01007915.1:43433-87924 GCA_007922755.1 Pedetes capensis
CTATTGTCAGTGCTTCTCTGCTGTGCATAGGGTTTTCAATGGCAGATTGATTTTTGGGAGGGGGTTGCCAGGTCCTTCTCCCAAGCCTACAGCTTCTGGTGTTCCCAGGCGGTCTCCCATCCAGGTACTAACCAGGCCCGACCCTGCTTAGCTTCTGAGATCTGACGGGATCGGATGCCACAGGGCTACAGCTGCAGGCGATTTATCAAATTAGACTCCACTATTTGAAATCATTGATATTTTAGAGGTTGTTCAAAGAAATGATTGTAGAGTAGTAAGTGAATAAGCAGATTGACAAGAGACCACTTTTCCTGAAGAATATGGTTTTTACTCAAACTTGTTAGTTCTCATTGTTTCCCATGAAAATATTAGTTTTTAAGCCTTTTACCATTAATATTCTCCTGGCTAAAAAAATTGAGCTGATAGTTATAAATATACTTGTTGTTAGGTGCCATCATGTCAGGTCCGACTCATAGCGGCCCTACATACAGCAGAACAAAACACTTGCTGATTCTGTGCTGTGCACATGATCTTATTTATGTTTAAGCCCATTGCTGCAAACACTGTGTCACCAAATTTATAAATATTTTACTAGGTTTGCACATACTATATTGCATAGAATACTCTGCTATCAAATTTGTATCCCACTATCAAATTTAGGAGCTGGGATTTAGCTCAGTTGGTAGAGTGCTGTTCTGCACTCTCTAAGGCCCTCAGTTCAATTCCCAGCACTGCAAAAATGGGAGAAGGACTTGGCAGCCCACTCCTGAAACAATTGCCAAACAATCAACCATGGAAAACCCTGTGGATAGCAGAGAAGCACTGACATAATGCTGGGCATGGCACAGTGTTGGGGAGTGCTTCATTCTCTACACAGGGTCCCTCTGAGTGGGACCCAACTTGGTGGCACCTAACACCACCATCAAATTTAATTTAATATTAAAACACTTCTCAGTGGCTTGAAATCATAGGTACTCTGATCTCCACTCTGGTTAAATAAAATATATTCTGCCATTTACCTAATTTTCACAGCTACAGGACTGAGTAAGTAAATGGATGCTGAAAAACATCAGTCTTAGAACCTTCTCTCCTGCCATAGAGAAAGGTCGGCAGTCTCAGAGGCCAAACAAAATCTGAAATTTCAACTGTGGTCAGAATGGCTGTGTCTCTGGTGGTTGGAAATAGTCATTGTCATTCACATGGAGAGTCAACTTTTTAGCATTGTTTTCCTTTATTCTTTATTTTCATCATAAACATAATTGATCAAACAACTAGGAAAGCAGAAAGTATGAGGAGAAAGAGTGACAATGTGGTAGCAAGGACAAGAGCTGAGCAATCACAGCGCAACATCTGAGAGGTTATGACACAGTTACTTTCCAGAGTGATTTTCTTTTCTTTTTTTTTCTTTTTCTTTTCTTTTCTTTTTTTTTTTTTTTTTTTTTTGCAGTACTAGAGGTTGAATCCAGGGCCTCGTGCTTGCATGCTTTGCGAGTGCTGGACCACTAAACTGCACCCCTCAGCCCATGTTTTTACTTTTTAAGACAGGGTCTTCCTAAATTACGAAGACTGCCTCTGGTCTCAAACTTGTGATCCTCCTGCCTCCGCCTCCCGAGCCGCTAGGATTACAGGTGTGTGCCACCATGCCTGGCCATAATGATTTTCTTCATGTACCAAACTGATTGTCATGTCTTTGAGTAGATGTTTCATTTATCATTGTTTTTCTTAAGCTGCTAGGTGAACTCAGTATTTCATATTCATCCCATAACTTAGAGATGCTTTCCTTTGTTGAGGATAGTACAATGAATAAAAGAGCAGTAAAGGTTCAGAGACAAAGACATGACAGAAGAAAACTATTTTAGGACTTGGAGAATTCTGACCGTGCAAACCAATACAAAGGAAGCTCTGGAGATGGCTGGGAGAGTAAATGCTGGAACCTAATCCAAGAAAACACTTCCTTGTGTGCTTTCTGGGAATCCAAATCCTGTCGGAGTTATATTAACAAAATGAGATAAATACCTTGTGCAAGCAGGATGGGAGTGGCTCAGACAAATGAGGAATGCAAAGCAGAGAATGGTGTACGGAATCTTGGTCAGTATCCAGTGTCTCTGGGAGGATGTCATGGCTATGGAAAAATTATGATCATACTGTTGTGGTCAAGGAGCCTAGGGAGAGCTCAGAAATCACTGTGGCATGCTGAATTAATCTGTAATGCCGGCCCAAGTGTTATGAAATTTGTAATGCTAGAGATGTCATCATGATTGTGAGCCATAAGAAGGATCTGTGGGTTATATCTGTGTTTAATAGATGGATATACCTTTTGCACAGTGGCAGTTGCAAAGCTACAGCAACAAATAGGGGAACATAACCCAAATATGCATATGATTTTACTACATATTTGTCAAAAGTGTCCATAAACCTTGGAAGTTGATAAAAGTGTAACCAAAAGTGATGTGATAGTTGCATAGTGGAAAAATCTCATGCCATATTATTCTGTGCCTGCAGCGGTCCCTGTGGCATCCGATCCCATCAGATCTCGGGAGCTAAGCAGGGTCGGGTCTGGTTAGTACCTGGATGGGAGACCGCCTGGGAACACCAGAAGCTGTAGGCTTGGGAGAAGGACCTGGCAACCCCCTTCCAAAAATCAATCTGCCACTGAAAACTCTATGAACAGCAGAGAAGCACTGACAATAGTGTTTCCCCTGTTGTACAAAGGGTCGCTATGAGTTGGATACCGTCTCGACGGCACCTAACAACAACAACAACATATTATTCTGTACCCCACTAACATTTGCCACAAAAGGGAGAAAAAAGGCTACAGAACCAAAGGGAGACTGCATTCCATCCACATGTCTCCTAATGTCACCTCTGGATGGCTCTGAATCTCAATCAGAAACATTGCTCGTGGGTGCCAGGGTGAGTAACCATGAAGAGACCTTCCTGAGATAAGACTGCCAAATTGATTTCCAAATAATACAGGTTATGCAACAAAAAATACCCACCTGGTTACTTCAGGGGCCCATGAACTATGCAACAGAGAGCACTCCCATACCGTCAATTCCTTCTGGACATCATGTGGACACCTCGGATGGACTGAACCTACTTTTGATTCCATTTCTTGGCATTCAAAATTAATTTCTCAAGCTCATTACCTGTCCAGTTCTACCTGAGTTACTAGAGAAATACTCAAGCCAGAGGTCCATGTGAGGTTGCACATATCAGGCATATGAGCATATGACCAATGTGGAGGACAGTTCAGCTTGGTCCCATTCATTCATTATCCACTGGGACATGGTGAGGTCATTGTGCAGATAAAGCAGCATTAGCATATTCATGAACATGCTAATATGGATACGGAGGACATGTTTTTCAACTCAGGGTCTTTGGGTTGATTACATAGAGAGGTCTTGGCCACATCCCCAATCTAAATTCATCAAGTTATGTATTTCCATCAAGTAGGTCAGGCAACTCAGTAGCAGCTATCCTGAGAGGTGATTTAGATGAGGCTGGCATGATCCCAACACACATCATCCATCATTCTTCCAAGAAATATGTTTGTGTGCTTGTATTTACATGGTTGCAGGAATTCAGATAAAGCTTTAGAAAATTAGGACCAGTTGGTAAGATCTTGGGCCCTGTATCTTCAAGTATGGCATTTATTGACCATCTTGTTACTTACAGAACATTTTTTCAGGATACCCAGGTGAGCTCTGACTACTTCAAGGCTGAAAGATTGCAAGTATGTGTAATAGAGGTGGCAACTGAAGTCAAGAATAGCACATAAGTCTTCTAGATGACAGTAAGATAAAGGATCAGCAAGCAGAAGGGCTCTGTGAGTGACAAGCGACATGATCAGCAGATGTTGAATGGCAAGCGCTCATCAGTGTGGTAGAAGGTCACCTGTTTGATGTTGTGGGCCAATGCTCCCAGCAGGAAATTTCCAGTGAAAGCCTCCAGAGAGGGAACTTTGAGCATGGTGGGCATCCAGGTAGACATATAACACTCCTCCCTCTATCACAGGCTGGACTTAGGAGTTGCTACAAAATGGTTCCAAGGTTATAGAAGGGTGGGATTGCAGAATGAGCCCTAGACTAGACCATTTCCTCTCTGCTAGCAGATTGGGTGGACTTCTCTGTGGCGAAGTAAGTCAATCTCCAACCGTACAACCTGTATCACCACAATTGCCCATAGGTGCCATCCCTGTATTTGCCATTACTCACAATGGCCCTACTTAATAGCTTTCAACAGTGAGTAAGGAAAACCCTCCACCAGATGGATTAACACAGTGTCTGCAACAATGAGCTTAAACAGAAATAAGATGTGTGCCTGGCACAGAATTGGAAAGTGTTTCGATCTGCTGTACTTAGAGTCGCTATGAGTTGGATTCCACTCGACCTAACAACAGCACACCTAACAATAACAACCTTTGTATAGAGACTTGCCACATCTTTAAGTTTCTGTAACACCTCTGGATGCCTCAAGGAGAACAGGCAGGTCCTTATGCAGACCCCCACTTAGCTTCTCAGATACTTACAGTTCAGAAGTCTGGAGGCTAATAATACCAGTGGGAGCAATATGTACAATAAAAATAATACCTGACAGTGAAAGTTTGTTATGCGCCAAGCCCTGTGTTAAGCACTTGACACAAGGAGGTGCCAAAAAATATATGCACATTTCAAGTGCCGTTTTCCATGTATTACTTTCCAAAGTCGGTTTGAATTGTGGTGCCAATGTGTAGCATGACCTAGATGTGCCCAGAACAGGGACAACAAGCATACGATGCGTTCTTAAAAGAGCAAAACAGGAAGCTTTCATCCTGAGATGTGTATTTGTTTTTTGGCACCACCTGCATTTGCCAGCTTAACTATGTTTTTTTCTTTTTTCTTTTTTTTTTTTTTTTTTTTTTTGCTGTACTGGGGATTGAACCCAGGGCCTCGCGCCTGCATGCTCTGCAAGTGCTGGACCACTGAGCTGCACCTCAGCCCATTTTTTTTTACTTTTTGAGACAGGGTCTCGCTAAGTTACGCAGACTGCCTCTGGTCTCGAATTTGAGATCCTCCCGCCTCCGCCTCCCGAGCCGCTGGGATTACAGGCGTGCGCCACCACGCCCGGCCACTGTTTTTTTCTTAAAGCCAGCTCTCGAAGTAAGTACCATTGTAAATCTCAGGAATAGGAGACTTAAGAGAGGTGAATAACCTCCCTGAAATCTCACATCCAAAAAAGTGGTAGGAAGCAGTAAAAATGAATTGAAATTTGGTTTGGTTGCACACCACAGACCACATTCTTAAATATTCAGGAAACACACACACACACACACACACACAATGCACACATTTTTTCATGTACATCCACAAACACATACAAGATACAGGTAAGAGATTATTCTCTGCAAAGACATTTTGCAAGATTCTTTAATTACCTACTAGGTATCCAATCTCCCCTTCTTCCTTAGTCACCAAAATCCTGCTTTGGTGGGGTATCAATTTATTGATAAATTGATTGAAAAAATTTGAAAAAAACCCAGATAAAACTCTGGGTTCTGTGCCATTCTTGCAGCTGTGCATACTCCTGAGAACCAGTTCTAACCAAATAAACATGATCATTCTTATTTGATTATCCTGTTTTTATCAACAGATAATAATTGTACATCTTTGCGAGGTGCAGTACCATGTTTTGGTACATTTATACATTGTGTATTGATCAATCGACTCTGAATACTTATCTGTTATCTCCAACATTCATCCTTTTTTCTCTCTCCTGAAACAGGTGCTGCTCTTCTTCTTCTCTGATTTTATTTTTAGAGCAGGAAGACGGAAGAAACCTGAGTCCCTGATGGCACCACACTGTCACTGAATGATTTCTGGACTTTTCATCCAAAACATAAATAAACAAACAACCCCTTAGTTGTTCAAGACATTGGTTTTTTTTTTTTTTTTTTTTTTTATGGATTCCCTTCTACTTGCAGCTGAGCATATTCCTAAGAGGGGCAAATATTAATTAACACTATAATTTATGTTACAGTTCGAATTTTGTGAATTAAACACCTTCTTGATTCTTGTGCTAAGCTTCTGCTCAGCAGTGGACACTTCTAGACTGTGGCAGTCTCCCTCCCAAACTTGAAGGATTTTCTATGTGGTCTCATTGTGGTTAACTCATGACACCTAATTACCCAGCCAAATGTGCCATTGGTCCTGCAGCCTGATTAGTTTAGCTGTGTTACAGAGGGAAATCTTATGATAGCTCCCGCTGCTCTCCAGCCAATTTGTACACTTTCCCAGAGTTATTTTACATGCTGTTATCACCCAAACACCTGCTGCCATGGAGGCAGGAAAACAGACCAAAAACAAGTAAGGAAGCAAATCATAGCAAATTAATGTGAATGAGCACAGTCCCTGAACGCAGAATACAAATCATAACCTTCAGATTTGAA
Organism: Pedetes capensis; assembly: GCA_007922755.1. Taxonomy (NCBI): domain Eukaryota; kingdom Metazoa; phylum Chordata; class Mammalia; order Rodentia; family Pedetidae; genus Pedetes; species Pedetes capensis. The sequence goes on from VMDO01007915.1 coordinate 49,861, forward strand.
GGCCAGTAGCCTGGTTACTAGCCAGTCTCCAAATTACCATGAGTGCCCAGACCCAGCCAAGAAGAAAACATAATCCAAATAGTTTGTATGTTCTTTTCTTTTCTGTAGAAGAGAGAAAAAAAAATGATCTCAAAGGGTCCATTCTTATCTCTTTTCTCCTTTTCTCCAGCAAACTTCTTATTGTTAGGTGCCATTGAGCGGGTGTCTGACTCATAGAGACCCTACATACAACAGGCAAAACACTATTGTCAGTTTCTACAAATAGCTTCTCTGCTCTTCATAGGGTTTTCAATGGCTCCAGCAAACTTAGCCTCAACTTAATTTACATTTATCTTGCCCAAAATATTAATAAATTTCTTTACTCAAAGACCACTGACACCAGGAGTGGGGGCACACACCCATAATCCCAGCCCTCAGGGTCCTGAGGCAGGAGGATTGCTGCAAGTTCAAGGCCAGCCTGGTCTACATAGTGAGTGCCAGGCCAGCAGGAACCACATAGTGAGACTCTGTCTCAGCAAAAAACAAAAACAAACAAACAAAAACCCACAGACATGCAAAAAAGTAAATAACAAAGGAGAAATGTTGACGTTAGGTATATCTTTTAAAGATTTGAACACGGAAAATTGTTGATTTTTAAAAATCTGATGATTCACTGGGTAGTGTGGAGAGTGAGAGGAAGAACTGAGTGTCTAACATGGAATTTCAGGCTGGTTCTTAGAATAAATATCACATTCTCGGGGCCCTTTTGTTATCCTAAGACTGTCCATGAAAAGATCCTCTCTTCCCTCTTTTCTTATTTGAGTTTGGAGAATGGAACCAAAGAAGAAACAAACAAAAAATCCAAACTTTTGTATCTTGGCGGCAGCCCTCTGTGTGGGGATTGAGCATTGTATTCAATGCTATTCCATATTGCCCTTGATGTCCGGTCATCAGGAGAAAGGACATCAAAGCAGGGCACAAACCATCTTCTCAAAGGTCACAAACCACTGTTGTGGGAGGTTTTGATGAATATGGTGTGCGCTTGGGAAGGAGAAAGTCAGCAGAATAATAACACTGAGAGAGAAAGGGGAAAGGTTTTTAGCGATTGTCCTAAATAGAAAACACTTCAAGGACACAGAGAGATCTGAAGAGGATATTTATAAGAAGCTCTCAATGGGGAGGAGAGTCAATGTAGAGGGATAAAGGGGGCGAGGAGAATCTCAATGTAAACAATACAACTTCCTGGGTACATTGGAAAAATAGAGGAATATAACCCCTGTTTGAATTTTACTACATATTAGTCATAAGGCTGCATTAACCTTGTAAGTGTAACCAAAAGTGATATAATAGTGGCATAATGGCAAAAGCCAATGCTGTATTACTCTGTACCACACCATCATTTACCAATAAAGGAAGAAAAAAATAAAGAAACAGCTTTCTGTATTGTATGAAAATGTTCATGTTTCCCCTTGAGTACCTACAATAAGTTTGATATTACTCTTTTTAAGGCTTATGTTGTTGTTGTTGTTAGGTGTCATGGAGTCAGGATCTGACTCATAGCGACCCTATGTACAACAGGCAAAACACTATTGTCAGTCCTTCTCTGCTATTTTCAGAGAGTCTTCAATGGCTGATTATCCTTTGGGAATGGGTTGCCAGATCTTTCTCCCAAACCTACAGCACCTAGTGTTCACAGGTGGTCTCCCATCCAAGTACTAACCAGCTCTGACCCTGCTTACCTTCCGAGATCGGACAGGATTGGATGCTGCAGGGCTATGACTGTAGGCAGGGCTTATCATAGTGGACAGCTATTCTTTGATTATGGGAGAAGGGCCTGCCAATCCACTCCCAAGGCAATCCCGAAACAGTCAGCCATTGAAAACCCCATGAGGGTTGCTATGAGTCGGATACCGACTCTACGGCACCTAACAACAATAACAACAATTCTTTGATTATGACATGAATCCAAACGTGACTGGATTACACTGGTTATTTTGGGGGCTACGATGCAGGTGCATACATTTTTAGACACAACACAGGGCCAGGCTATAAAGAAAGACAAAGACCAAACTCAGCAGTGTCCCACCCACCATGCAACTCAACTTAACGGAATGATGTCAGAAGTCATAAGATACCAAACATGTATAGTGATGGCTCTTTGGATAGCATTGCACACCCAGAGGAATCATGTGGGGATATCATTTTAAACTATATGCTCTAGGCAGAAAAACAGATGTGAGTAGCATTATAGGAATTCTCTAAGTTATACAAGTCTAAACATTGGCTGCCTGCAGCCATAGTCCTGTGGTGTCTGACCCTGTCAGATCTCAGAAGCTAAGCAGGGTCGGGCCTGGTTAGTACCTGGATGGGAGACCACCTGGGAACACCAAAAGCTATAGGCTTGGGAGAAGGACCTGGCAACCCCCTCCCAAAAGTCAATCTGCCATTGAAAACTCTATGCATAGCAGAGAGGCACTGACAATAGTGTTTCCCCTGTTGTACAGAGGGTCGCTATGATACCGACTCGACGGCACCTAACAACAACAACAACAAAACACTGGCTTATGAAACCATCTCCTAGAAATTTGTTCTTAACCTGGACTTAATGAATACTCAATTACTTAAGGTCAATTTTGAATTATAGATCCAGTCTACTGTTTACCAGAAACTAGAGAAAAATACTTTGAGGACTGGTTAGAATATATGCAGCCAATAATAACTGCATTTTCTCTGCTTCCTTCATGTCCAGGTGTAATTTTCTTGCCTTGAGAGTGGGTTCAACTTAGTGACTCCCTTCTCGTGAATGGAAGACGGCAAAAGCAAAGTGATGTGATTTTTTAAGTTAGGTCCACGAAGACTTGGCTTCCATCTTAGAAAAGATCTCTTATTCTTTTATTCACTTGTTCTGTATGAAGCCAGATGATATGTTGTAAGGATGTCCAAGATTTTGTTTTACTTGGTCCAATAATCAACACCCATGGAAGCAAAAGCCAAGAAATCAGAAGACACATTGTATTGGGAAAAACTGCTGCAAAAGACCTTTTTAAAGTGTTGAAAAGTAAAGATGTCACACTGCAGATGAAGGTGCACCTGACTCATGCCATGGTATTTTTAGTCACATTATATGGTTGTAAAATTTGGACAACAGAGCAGGGTGCAGTGGCGCATACCTATAATTCCAACGATTCAGGAGGCAGAGGCAGGAGGATCGCAAGTTTGAGACCAGAGGCAGTCTGTGTAACTTAGCGAGACCCTGTCTCAAAAGTTAAAAAAAAAAAAAGGGCTGAGGGTGCAGCTCAGTGGTACAGCACTTGCAAAGCATGCAAGCGTGAGGCCCTGGCTTCAACCCCCAGTACTGCAAAAAAAAAAAAAAAAAAAAAAAAAAAAAGACATTGAATAAGGGAATAAGGAAGATAGGATAAGAATTGATGCTTTTTAATTATGGTGCTGGGGACAAATATTGAACACCACGCACTTCCAGAAGAACCAACAGATCTGTCCTAGAGGAAGCACATTCAGAGGGCTCCCTGGAAACAAGGATGGCTAGACTGTGTCTTATGTACTTTGGACATGTTGTCAGGAGGGACCGATCCCTGGAGAAGGACATCATGTTTGGGAGAGTGCAGGTCAATGAAGAAAAAGGAAGACTCTCAACTAGACAGATTGACACAATGGCTGCAACAATGGTCTTAAACATAAAAAACATCATGTGTATGGCACAGTGTAGGGGAGTTGTACATAAGGTCGCTATGAGTAGGACCCAACTCAATAGCACCTAACAACAACCACCACAGGCCATATTAGCTATGGATGTAAACCTCCAAAACGAGGAGCCAGAATAATCTTTTCTTTTCTTAGCTTGATTATCTCAGGTATTTTGTTACAGTACTGGAAAGCTGACTAACACAACACATCATTATAGAAACACAAGCCCTAAACCAAGAGGCCTTAAAAACTGGAATTGTCAGACAGGGGGCATAACTCAGTGGTAGAACACTTACCTATCACGCATAAGGCCCTAGGTTAGATCCTCTCCACCCCCCCTCCTTTCTCACTTCTCTCACATACACATGCATACACACACACACATACACACACACACACACACTGAAGATAGGACATTTGGTATCAAAAGTTAGGTAAGATTTCAACTTGATACTGCAGAGGAAAGACAGAATTCTGATGCATGTAGTACAGTTGTCATTTGTATTATATTCCTCCTTATATCCTGACATATAAGCAATTTAACTCAGTAAAGATTAAAGTATTGACTCTATAGTTAGGCTGCTCTTGTCTTAATCCTGACTTTGTAATTTATTGGCTTTGTGCTTCTGAGCCTTTAATAACCTACTTCTTTATCTCTAAAGAGAATATAACAATAGTACACACCTCAGAGTGCTCATTAAGAGGATTAAATAAGGCATTATCTATAAAGTGGTTCTAGTAGAACCTTGCAAATATAGCAAGCACTCAGTCAATGCTACCTACCATTATTAATTTTGTAGCTGAACAATAACATTTGCCTTAATTGAAAGTTGGAGCTTATAAATTATAAGTGTGCAGTACCTGAATTAATTCTAAATATATTTGATAGAATATTCACCCAAAGCACAGACCTTCACCACAACTTGGTTCATTACTTTTTACTCCTAGCCACCCATCACACTAATAACAGTTATAAGGATTCAGATAATGTCTCCAGGAAAAAAACAAACAAACATTAAATTCACTCTACAGTGTGTACTTCAGTGAAATTTCCAATATGTGATGAACTATTTCCATTGCTAGATAGGTCATTCTGAGCAACATCATTTAAAAATCATGTCAACAACTAGAGACACTGGGTCCACTTTGTACTTCTCTTTCTTTTCTTTTTTCCTTCTTTCATTTTTCTTTTTGGTACTTAGGGGTTGAAATCAGGGCCTCACACATACTTTGCAAGCGCTCTACCACTGAGCTGCATCCCCAGCCTCTTTTTATTCTTTATCTTGAGACAAAGTCTCACTAAATTACACAGGCTGCCTCTGGCCTTGAACTTGGGATCCTCCTGCCTCTGCCTCCCAAGTCGCTGGAATTACAGGAGTACCCCACAGCACCCAGCCTGGAACTCTTGAACTCTTGAACTTCCTGCCTCAGCCTCCCAAGTGCTAGGATTACCAGTGTGTGCTACCATAACCAGCTTGTACTCTACTCTTACCTGTAGGTCATGACATTTCCAAACCAAGTTGCCTGTCCACCCAATTACTGCACACCAAATAGTATGATCCCCTTGACTTACATAATAATTTTAGGAACAAGAGACCATTTCAGTGTGCCTTCTATTCATTCGATTTAAGATCCTCTTTCTCACAGTGATTGATCACAAAGTGAACATTTAGCTGACCCCAGAATATGAGGCATTAAAGGAAATTTGGGTGCATTAATTTCTAAAGCAATCATATTTTAATAAAGGAAGTTTGGCTTTGCAGAGCCCTCCACCCTTGTGTAGGGCACTGTTTCTTGGTCATCCCCTAGTTTTGGCTTTGTTCTCCACATGCAAGTTGGTAATGGCTGCCACAGCAGGAGTTCATTGTAGGGACCATTTCAACATTTCATGCCAGACAGAAACGCAGCCTCTGAAATGGACTATTTCAAGTCCAAGGAAGGCTGAAAGGACTTTCAACAGCACAAGCTATAATTTCCCAAGGGGGATTTAGTCAGGGCAGTGAAGTTCACAGATTTAAAGAAAACTTAGTGAAGATTTAGCCATGCTCAAGACCCTCAACTTTAGATCTCCTTTTAAGGCCAGGAAAGAAGTCAAGAAAAGGCTTTGAGGGAAAACGGGCAATTCAAAAAAGGAGGCCACTTGGCAGCTCCAGCAGTTCACCAATGATTTACTCCCAAGCTTCATTACACCTAAATTTCTGAAGGAAACCCAAACATTTTGGTTTATGTGGGTTACAGTGATCAATGTTTAGAAATGAAAATGATGGGTCAAGAATTAGGTGGAAGCTGGGCGTGTGGCGCACGCCTGTAATCCCAGCAGTTTGGGAGGCGGAGCTAGGAGGATCGCAATTTCCAGACCAGAGGAAGTCTACGTAATTTAGCGAGACCCTGTCTCAGAAAGTAGAGAAAAAAATAAAAGGGCTGGGGGTGCAGCTCAGTGGTCCAGCACTTGCAAAGCATGCAGGCATGAGGCCCCAGGATGCACCCCCAGTACCCCCCCCCCCACACACACACACAAGAATTAGGTGGAAGACCAGAAACTATGAACGTAGTATAAGAAAACATAGGGGAAACGCTTCATGACATTGGTCTGGAAAAGGATTTTTTGGGTAGAACAGCCGAAGCACAAGCAAAAATAATAATAATAATAATAATAATAATAATAATTAAATAAATAAAAATAAACAAATGGTATCACATCAAACTATCCACAGCACCCTGGCACCTGATCCTGCCTGACCTTGGAAGTAAAGCAGGCTCAGCCTGATTAGTCCTTCGATGGGAGACTACCTGGGAATACCAGGTGCTGCAGGCTAGGGAAAAGGACCTGGCAGCCCACTCCCGAAACAATCCGCCATTGAAACCCCTATGAATAGCAGAGAAGCGCTGACGTAGTGCCGGGTATGGCACAATGTCCAGGAGTGTTTCATTCTGTTGTACATCAGGTCGCTGAGTCAGACCCAACCCAACAGCACCTAAGTAACATCACATCAAACGAACATGCTTCTGCACAATAAGGAAACAATAGAGTGAAGAGCCAATCTATGGAATGGGAGAAAGTGCATCTGACTTAAGTGGGCTGCCAAGTAACCTCCTTTTTTGAATTGCCTATTTACATTCAAAAGCCTTTTCTTGACTTCGTTTCTGGCGTTAAAAAGAGACCTAGAGTTGAGGGTCTTGAACACAGTTAAATCCTCACTAAGTTAATATCCAAAACATGTAAGGAACTCAAACATCTCAATAAGAAAAACAAAAGCAAATAAGCAAAAACCACAAAAGGACCCCACAAATAATCCAATTTTAAAAATGGTCAAAAATTTGAACAGACATCTCACAAAGGAAAACACAAATGGGCAACAGGTATATGAAGATGCTCAACATGCCTGACCATCAGGGAAAGAAAATGCCTCTCGCTGTGGTTAGAATGGCTGTTAGCAAATAGACAAGAGCTGCGGATGTAGCTCAGTGGCAGCGTGCTTGCCTAGCATGTGCAATACCCTGGTTCAACCCCTAGCATGAAAAGAAAAAGGAAGGAAGGAAGGAAGGAAGGAAGGAAGGACGGGAAAAACGAAAATGAGAAAAAGAAGACCTAATATAAAATGGCAATATAAATAACAATATAAATAAATAAGCAAGCAAGCAAGCAAGCAGGCTGGAGAGGCAGTGAGAAAGTATTACTGTTCCTCTGTTACTCTGTGGCATACATATACTGTTAGTGACAAAGTAAATTAGAACAGAACAGTCATTATGGAAAACAGCATGAAGGCTCTTCAAAAAGCTAAAAGTGTAATTCTCATACAACCCAGAAATCCTACTCCTGGGCATACAACCAAAGGAAATGAAATCAGTATGTCATACAGAGATCTGCACCTCCATGTTTATTGTAGCATTATTCACAAAAACTAAAGTTTGTAGTAAACCCAATTGTCCAACAGCAGATAAATGGTTAAAGAAAATGTGGTATATATACACAATGGAGTATGATTCAGCCATTAAAAGGATGAAATCTTGTCATTTGCAACATAGGTGAACCTGAAGAACATTATTTTGAAGAAAATAAGCCAGACACAGAAAGATAAATACTAAACCAAAGTTTGTAGTAAACTCCATTGTCCAATAACAGATAAATGGACAAAGAAAATATTGTTAGATGACATTGAGTAAGGTCCAACTCACAGTGACACTGTTCAATAGAATGAAACACTACCTGACACTGTGCCATACACACCATCATTTTATGTTTATGTTCTCATTTTGAGTCATGCTACATCAGCAAAAGGAGGAACCAGGAGCTTTACTACATTATCATTATTAAAGTCGACTCTACTTTGAGGAAGCCACTCTTCCCCATTTGTCTTTTGAATGCCTTCCAGCCTTGGGGGTTCATTTCCTGGCACTATATTTGATAGTGCTTCTCTGCTATTCATAGGATTTTCAATGGCTAATTGTTTTAGGAGTGAACTGCCAGGTCCTTCTCCCTAGTGTGTCTTAGTCTGGAAGCTCAGCTGAAACCTGTCCACCATGGGTGGCCCTGCTGGTATCTGAAATACTGGTGGCATAGCTTTCAGCATCGCAGCAAAAAGCCAGCCCCTATAGCACATTTTTTATGATTCCCTTTAATGTCCAGCATAATAAGAGACACCTGGATTCTTGTATTGGCTTGTGCATTAAATCAAAACAATATGTTTTTTGGATTGAAATATATGAAGAAAATCAGGCCTCATACACATATGTGGTGGGAAAGACAAAAGCATTTTAGTTGCCTTTAGATGTTTGTAGATTTTCTTTGATATTATATCAGCTTTCAAAAAGTGGTAGTTTTATAAAGGTAAGTTGCAGTGAGGAATCTGAAACCATGTCAATGAGTTTGCATACTCTGTAATGTTAAATCCTTTGAGTCCTTGTTCTGCGGATGGATATTTTATACATGAATGATTTTGTACTATGAGAAGGTCATTTGGAAAATGCTGGTTCCCTAGGTTATGGTGATCTTCAAAATGTTAACGCACATACTATCAGAAAATAATATAAATGAATATCACTACTGATGTCATCAGAATAGTCTTTAAGTATTAGAAAAATATTAAGGTCACATACAAGATGCAAGTTTTCTAACACCCTTCTAATTTTGACTTATAAATTTGAGTGACAAATGACTTCATTTGTTTTCGGAAAGTATCTGCCAAATACCCAAGAATCCATAAGCATAGTAGCCAATTGATCTTTCAAAATGGAAATTTGAAGTGCCACGAAAAAGCAACTATCTTAGCTTTAACCTCAGAGCACAGACAAATGCTTTAGATATTCTTCCCATTTGGTCATTTTGAATATTTAAAAAAGTACATCCTGGAGTGGTAAAATTGACTATTTTACTGTTTGATAAAGGACATTCATTTTTTGTTTGTCTTTAAACAGAATCTCACTATGTAGCCCAAGATGGCCTGGAACTCATGATCCTCCTGCCTCAGCTTCCAAGGGCTGAGATTACAGTCATGTGCCACCACTCCTGGCTCATTTTGAGAATGAATTTTAGAGAATTCTGTTTCTATTTAGGGAGACCATCTTGAGAGGGGCTAGAATATATCCTCTTTAGAAGGGCATGATGTCTTTGATTTCAGCATTCTTTTCAGAATCTAATCAAAAACTGGAAGCTAGGGTTTGTTAGTGACTAATGATATAAACTGGAGAAGGACATGGCAATCCACTTCCCAAAGCAATCCCAAAACGATCAGCCATTGAAAACTCTATGAGGGTTGCTATGAATTGGTCCTGACTCAACACCACCTAACAACAAACAATAATGGTATAAAGAAATCCAAATATTCAAAAAATAAACAAAAAACAGATAAATACAAATTAGGTTTTTCAATTTTTAAAGCAAAACAACAGAGTGAGCTCTTACTTTATATAAACCTTTTTAGTCATAATAGTGTTCTGACAAATTCTCCATGTCACTTTGTATTAAGCTCTATAAGCAGTGAAATAATTCAATGAAAACAAAAGATCAAAATAATATTTAGAAAACTTTCCATTGTGATAACTATAGATTTTTTCTATCATCTTGGAATTTGTCTAAATATGTCCAATATTTTTGCACAAATTATACTATAAATATACAACAATTTTTTGAACACATCTCATTTTCAGCTAATAAAAACTGAAGCTCAAGAAATTTCCATTTAAATCTTAGAATCATGAGGATTAACAGTCCTTCATTTCACTAGTTCAGCATTTCCACATGTGTCTGTCAGCTTGTCATGCTGTAAGGTCTTGCGTGTTGCTTTGATGCTGAAAGCTATGCCACTGGTATCTCAGGTATCAGCAGGGGCACCCGTGGTGGACAGGCTTTGGCTGGGCTTCCAGACTAAGAGATTCGGGAGAAGGACCCAGCAAGCTACCCCCAAAACAATTAGCCATTGAAAACTCTATGAATAGCAGAAAAGCACTATCAAATATAGTGCCAAAAAATGAGCCCCCCAGACTACAAGGCATTCAAGGGACGACTGGGGAAGAGTTGCCTCCTCAAAGTAGAGTCAACCTTAATGATAGGAATGGAGTAAAGCCCCTGGGACTTTCATTGCTGTTGTGGCCTGACTCAGAATAAGAAGAAACACAGTGACTGCAACATTGGTCTCAAATAAAAAGATGGTATGCACTGCAGTGTGTTGGGTAGTGTTTTGTTCTTTTGTACACAAGGTCGCTATGAGTCAGGCCCAACTTGACAGCACCTAATAACAAAAGTTCAAACTTAAGTGAAGCTGTCAGTTCTAAGTTCAAACCTTCTCAGATGAGCTTCTAGCCTTGCCTTGAACCCTATCAGTAGTAAGTGCCTCACAGTTTCAGGTGTTATAGACAACACCACCCAGACATTCCTTTTTAGATGGGGACAAAGCAAGTCTTAGATACATTTCCTGATGTAACATAATATTCTATTTCCTAAGACCATGTTCTGGAGAAGGATCTGGCAACACACTCCTGAAACAATTTCGAGGAAATCAGCCATTGAAAACCCTATGAGGGTCACCATGAGTAAGACCCCACTCAACAGCACCTCACAACAACAACAAGACCATGTTAGTTTTTCCACAGTCAAAACATAATACCAGGTCGCCTGTCACCCACTCAAGTCTTTCATATGAATTGTCAAGTCTACCCTCAGCCACATTTGGAGTGGATTGTTGATGCTTTCCTTTAATGAATAGTAAGTTTTTCAAATTAAGTTTCCAAAACAAATTATATTTCATATAGTTCATTTTGGTCCATAGGGGAATCTTTCAAATTTAATTTTAATTTTTATTTATTCAACACTGGTATTACCTATATCCAATTTACAGCATGAACAATGCTGGTTTGGAGACCAAATGTGTCTTCACATTGGACAGAGGGTACATGGTGATACTAGAGATCCACACGTACTCAATCTCCTATGTTGGGAGTTCACACTAGTGTTCAAAGCCATTGACTAACTCCCTCATATGAATACATATGAATAAACTAATCTACACCCATTGAGCCTGAAGTTTCAATCTGTAGTCATCCCATCTGATTTATTCATATGGAGTGCAAAATTAGCAATATTGTTCCTATAGTTATTATTATTATGCTCATTATTATACATTTGTTCAGCAGAGTCAGTACTGGAATTTTTTTTTCCTGACTCTTCCTCCAGCGTCTTCTCATAAAATTACAATGACTCTTGAGAAGAGAAATCAACAGATAGCTCTTGAATTCTTTCATGTACCAGGAATGCTGACATGATACCGATCAAGGCCAGACATTAAGATACGTGTTTTACATTTCATCTTTATGTGTAGCAAGGGTTTAAATACAGACAGAACCGTTTCTGAATCCTAGCAGGACTCTTGGTATCTTTCAAGCCATTTAACCTCCATGAACTTCAAGAGTTACAGGTAAGAACTTTATATCAAAGATTTAAAATGCTTAATACAGCATACACCTGATACTTATGTACTGATGCCAATTGTTAAATTGCACAGAGATATTTAAACACTAAATGCTGAGACAAAAAATACAAGTATCTAAGTCACTATTTGATCTAGCAAAAAAATAGTTTAGTTTAAAAAAGAAAGACAATTAAAGTTTGAAATCTATGGTAGAGCACTTACCTAGCATGTACAAGGCCCTAGGTTCTATCCCTAACACCACAAAAACTAATAATTAATTCATTAAATAACTTAAATTTAAAAGGTTAAAACCAGTTATGATTTTTACCATGTTTGTGATTGTTTATGATTTTTACCATGTGTTCTTTTTTCAAAACTAATTGATATTTCATTTGTAAGCAAAAGAGTGTTGTTGTTGTTAGGTGCCATTGAGTCAAGTTCGACTCATAGCGACCCTATATACAGCAAATCAAAACACTTCCCGATTCTGTGCCAGGTACATGATCTTATTTATGTTTAAGCCCATTGTTGCAGACATTGTGTCAATCCATCTGGTGAAGGGTTTTCCAAAAACTAATTGTAAGCACAAGAAGGCAAGTTTTGATATGTACAATTTGTAGAGTTATAGGAGAAAAAATTTTCACCAAATCCTGCTAAGACTAGGAAGAAAACTTTCTCTTAACAGGAGAAATCTCTTTACTCAAATTCTTGCAGGTAAGAGAAGCCAAAAAGCCTAGCATAACCCAAGTGTTCTTTACATTATGTATAATGATGTCATTATAGAAGTAAAATGAACAGCAATGGCAGTGCAGGGGGAAACTCGCTATTTCAGCTACATGACATGTCATACAGAGATTCTTGAGGATGACACAGATGTCAGGAGTGCTTATTTAAATATCATTCAACTTTTCCCCTCAAAGCGTGAATTCTGTATTTGGAGTTGATGATGTTCATTTTCAGAGTAAAATAGCCTCTGCTACTTCTTAGAGTTCAGATTACTCCACCCACAACTCATCTCCATAGTTCCATCCTTTGTGCATCTCTGTAACTGAGCCCTGAATTTAAATACACCCTTTTCCCCCTGATGAATTTCATTCATTCACGGATCTCTGTTCATTTATTCATGACTCCGTTCATTCATTCGTGCATCTATCCATACATTCATTGATACTTGGCATAGGCTTTCTCTTGGAACACCATGAATGACACAGAAACCCACTAGACATCAAATTTGTTTTAAGAAAAGGGAAAACTGACATTTAAAAAAACATTTAAATAAAAAACTAAAATGAGAATATATCAAAATGTTAGTAGTGGCTTGAGTAGTCTTGAGTAGTATTTTTATATTTTCTGTTGTGTCTATATTTTCTTTCAAAATATTAATTTATAAACAAAAATATGTAATGAACTAAAATTTGCTAGTTTTAAAGGATGAGATTAACTTCTTCAGGAAAGTCATTGGCATTTAGAGAGTAGGGTGAGATAAAAGTCACATATATGGGGAAGTGTTTCTACAGTAGCTAGTGCAGGCTGGAAATCCGGCTTCCCGTTGACTCAACAAGTTTATGGATTATCTTGCAAATTAGGCTTGTTTTGTCTTTCTTTCATTTAACAACATAAAGGACTTTTATTTTCTTCTTGCCTGCAGCCTTAGCCCTGTGGAATCCGATCAGATCTCGGAAGCTAAGCAGGGTCTGGCCTGGTTAGTACCTGGATGGGAGACCGCCTGGGAACACCAGGTGCTGCAGGCTTGGGAGAAGGACCTGGCAACCCCCTCCCAAAAATCAATCTGCCATTGAAAACCCTATGAACAGTAGAGAAGCACTGACAATAGTGTTTCCCCTGTTGTACAGAGGGTCACTATGAGTCGGATACCGACTCGACGGCACCTAACAACAACAACAAGTTTGAAGATATTCTGTCTTTGTTTTTGGCATCTCTGCTCATGGTATGAGAGAAGGACCCGGCAACCCACTCCCCAAAATCAATCCACCATCGAAAACTCTATGAACAGCAGAGAAGCATTGACAATAGTGTTTCCCCTGTTGTGTGTAGGGTTGCTATGAGTCAGATACCAACTCGAAGGCACCTAACAACAATAACAACAACAACAACAGCCCATGGTATAAAATCTGTAGTCTCGTTAATTGGCCTTCTAGATAGTCTATCCTTTCTCTGTGACAGCTTTTAAGAATTTATTTATAATTCCTTATTTTCTTTGAGCTCAACTATCACGTATGGGTATGTCATTATTGCACTGGCCAGTATTGATAGCTCCCTTCCTTTCTGAGTATTTATATTTCTCTCCAACTCTGCTATTAGTGCTTCAAATCTTATTTCTCTAAAATCTTCTCCGTTCTTTTCCCCTACACCCCAGCAGGCAAATGTTGAAAGTTCTTGATTTATTTTGCATATCTGCCACCTGTTCTTTCATATTTGATATCTGTCTCTCTCTGCTGCATTCAAAGTGAATTACTCAGAACTTCCCACTTTTTAAATTATTTACCTATATCCAGTCTAATGTTTGTTTTATTCATTGATACTATTTTTTAAAACTTGCTGGACATGGTGCTGGCACATACTTATAATCCCAGTGACTCGGGAAGCAGAGGCAGAAGGATTGCAAATTAAGTGTCAAAAGCATCCTATGTAATTTAGCAAGATCCTGTCTCAAAATAAAAAATAAAAGGAGGGTGCAGCTCAGTGGTACAGCCCTCACAAAAGGAGGTGTGAAGCCCTGGGTTCAAACCTGAAGTACAGCAACAACAACAACAAAAACACCTCACTGATTCATTTTCTACACATGTTTTTCTCTTTAATATTACATGTTCTTGTAGTTTCTTGTCTTTGTAGTAGAATCCCATTGCTGTAAATAAACAAATTTTAACATCTTTGTCGCATAGATCTGTAACATTAATTTTACCTATAGTGAATAAACGTTCCCTTTTACTATTGCTGGTAATGTTCCACCATAACCAGAGTAAGGGCAATTTCTAGAAAATAAATTTATGATTGTGTTTTCTCCAGCATGCTTCTGATAAAATAGGCTGTTCACTCCTCAACAAGCAAGTCGCTAGGGCTCCCATGCAGAGAAGAAAAGGCAAATTCTGCGACATTGACTCCCAGGTCTCCTTTGCAATTTGAGTGGGTAAGTCAAAGTGATGTTTAAGATCTCTTCTGGGGCTGGGGATGTAGCTCAGGGGTTGAGAGCTTGCCTAGCGTGCATGAGGACCTGGGTTCAATCTTTGGCATCACATAAAAAAGATCTCTTCCAGCAGGAATGTTCAGTGAGTCTCTGATGTAGCCCAATATGCAATGTGTAAAGATATGTGTGCCTGCAGTGGTACCAATGTGGCGTCCGATCCTGTTAGATCCCGGAAGCTAAGCAGGGTCGGGGCTGATTAGTACGTGAATAGGAGGCCACCTGGGAACACCAGGTGCTGTAGGCTTGGGAGAAGGACTCGGCAACCCACTCCCAAAAGTCATTCAGCCGTTGAAAACCCTATGAGTAGCAGAGAAGCACTGACAATAGTGTTTCATCTGTTGTATGTAGAGTCACTATGAGTCGGACACCAACTCAATGGCACCTAACAACAACAACAATAACAACATACATCTTATTTTTTAAATTACATTTCTTTGTTTACTCATGCCAGTGATGATGTTTTCATATGCTTGCACACTATCTCTGTTATTTTTTTTTAATTGCTTGTCCACATATCCTTACCCCAAGGGTCACAAACCTTAAACTGTGGCTTTCTTCATGTCTACATTGCAAATGGAAGTGCTCAGTCAAAGGTAATTCTTTTTTAAAAAACCTCTTAACTACAATTTAGTGTTGAAACTTTTAGAAGCTGTATTAATAGTAGAACAAACCACTTAGGGTGCCTTTGAACACATAATTTTCCAAGGCTAGGAGACATGTGGTAGTTAAGATATGAGATATGCAAACAACAATAATGGCATATAAGCATAGAGGAGGAATGGAAAATGTTCCTATTTAGTAGATGTTTTCGGTGCTGTGGGATTTCTCCCTATTGCATTTCATGGGTCCTGGCTGCTGTGTTACCCACAAACAGCTTCATCAATGCCCTTCATCAAGAAAATTGTCCTCTGTTGATAAAGCCATGTGACTGGGAAGGTTATACACACACTCCCAGGGCATCCCATTGCTGGAACTAATATATCTGTGGGACCCAAAGACTGGGTCCTTTGTCTCATGGAGGCAAAGTTTTGTGGTGTGAATTATGGTCTAGAGGTACCTACCTCACCACCAGTAGGTCAGATTGAAAGATGACTTTTCCTACAACACTATTGTGAAACAGTTTCTCTTTTACCATCTTGCTTCCCTCATTCAGTTATAGGTTCTTCCCAAGAGCACCCACCACAGTTCTTGTACCCTTGAATCCCAGACTCAGGCTCTGCTTCTAGGAAGTCCAGTGGAAGGGAGTAGAGACTAGTAAGGCTTCCTGAAGGTGGTGACCTTTCAGCTGATCCTTGTTACATGAGTGGGCATTTTACATTCAGTGAGTGGGGGAAGGTATGAGTATATTATGTAGCAGAATGGGTAAAGGAAGGCACTGGGGTGGGCTTGAGAATCCAAGGGTGCCCTCCTTTACTAGAATGTCAGAAACTTAGAGGGTTACAGAAAGAAATAATCCCCACACAAAAGAAGGACTTTAGGAGCTAACGTAGTAGCTTCATTTAGAGCTAATAAGTGCCTGACTTTCAGCTGTAACAGCCAGAATCCAACCCCGTAACAATACTTCAGTAATTGACATTGAGTCTCAGGAAATTATATTACTGGGTAAGTTTAGAATAAATGTAATTTAATATTTTGGCTTGGCATAGAAAGAGACTACAGGCTCAGAGCTCCATTTAAAAACACGGTAACCTGCAGAAAAACCACATGATTCATCACTGGAACTTTACCAAATGACTAGTCAAAAAGACAAAGCATAAAACAGGAGCAGGGAAGGAAGAATCTGCCAACTCAGCAAGATGTGACAGGTGCTCAAGAGTTTAGGATAATTAATTGACCACATGGTTGATGAATTAAAACAGCATCCTTGCCAGGCAACACGGCCCATGCCTGTAATCCCAGTAATTCGGCAGGAGGATCATTCGAAGCCAGAGGCAAGACCCTGCAATTTAGCAAGACCTTGTCACAGAATAAAAAAATAAAAAGGGGCCATGCAAGGCCCTCACTTCAGACCCGCAATACTGAAAAAAAAAAATTAAATAACAAAAATCACTAGAAAAATAAAACATAAATTAAAGATAGTAGTAAGCAAAATGGGAAGTATAGTGATTTTGATGATCATCCCAGTAGAATAAAATAAGAATCTACAATCTAGAATACTTTATAGGGCTCTCAAAACTCGTATGACCTACAAGTCTTTGAAAGAAAACTATTGGAAACAGTGATGAATGACAGATGCTAATAGGCTGAAGATATATTTACCACTCAGCACCTAACCTAACATTCCTTGAGGCAAGCTCTGCCTTCAAAAGCTAAAAGTATTTATATTTCCAAGGATAGGTTATTACTTTAATAACACAAACACCCTCTAGTTGTTGTTAGAGGTCATCCAGTTGGGTCCAATTCACAGTGACCCTCACAGGACTTTCAATGGCTGATTATTTCGGGGTTGTTTTTGGGAGTCGGCTACCACATTCTCCTCCCATTTTTGCAGTGCTGGGAATCGAACCCAAGTCCTCAGAAAGCTAGAGCAGCACTCTACCAACTGAGCTAAACCCCAGCCCACCCTCTAGTTGTTGTCGTTGTTAGGTGACACTGAGTCAGTGTCCAACTCATAGTGACCCTATGTACAACAGATGAAATGCTATTGTTAGTGCTTTCTCTGTTATTCATAGGGTTTGCAATGGCTGATTCTTTGTGAGTTGCCAGGTCCTTCTCCCTAAACCTCTGGCACCTGGTGTTCCCAGGCCATCTCCCATCCAAGTACTAACCAGGCCCAACCCTGCTTAGCTTCTGAGATCTGACAGGATCTGATACTGCAGTGCTACACCTGCAGGCTACCCTCCAGTAGGCTTGCTAAAATACCCTGATCAGAGGCAGCTGAATACAGGCAGGAAAATCTAACCCAGGAAGCTTAGGACCCAGTGAATCTGATTTACTTTGGAAGTCTTTATACTTCCTCACTCTCCATTTGTTGTTGTTGTTAGGTGCCGTCGAGTCGGTATCTGACTCATAGCGACCCTCATAGGGTTTTCAATGGCTGACTGTTTCGGGATTGCCTTGGGAGTGGATTGCCAGGTCCTTCTCCCATTTTTGTGGTGCTGGGAATTGAACTCCGGACCTCAGAGACTGCAGCGCAGCACTCTACCCACTGAGCTAAATCCCAGCCCTCACTCTCCATTAGGTGCCATCAATTCCGACCCAACTCATAGTGACCTTCATTGGGTTTTCAAGGGCTGATTGCTTCGGGAGTGAGCTGCCATGTCCTTCTTCCATTTTTGAAGTGCTGGGTATCAAACCCAGGACCTCAGAGACCACAGAGCAAATGCTCTACCAATCTAAACCCCAGCCCTCACCCTTTATAGCTCAGCCAAAATAGAAACAACTCTACCATTTCAGTTTTTACAAAGGTAAAACAATGTAAGAGAAAACATTGTTGTTCAGTGCCATCAAGTCCGGTCTGACTCATAGTGACTCTCATAGGTTTTCAGTGGCTGACTGTTCCAGGATTGCTTTGAGAGTGGATTGCCATGTCCTTCTCCCATTTTTGCTGGGGATCGAACCCAGGTCCTCAGAGAATCCAGAGCAGCACTCTACCAACTGAGCTAAACCCCACCCTTCACCCTCCATAGCTCAGCCAAAATAGAAATGACTCTACTATTTCAGTTTTTACAATGGTAAGATACTGTGAGGGAAAATGCACCCTCCTAAATCCTGCTCCCGGGCTGGGATTTAGCTCAGTTGGTAGAGCGCCACTCTGCAGTTTCTGAGGTCCCAGGTTCAATTCCCAATACAGCAAAAATGGGAGAAGGACGTGGCAATCCACTCCCAAGGCAATCCCAAAACAATCAGCCATTGAAAACCCTATGAGGGTCGCTATGAGTTGGACATGACTCGACAGCACCTAACAACAACAACAAATCCTGCTCCCATTCCTTCTTCTCTCACTAACCGACCATGTGATCTT
This sequence comes from Pedetes capensis, assembly GCA_007922755.1. NCBI lineage: Eukaryota > Metazoa > Chordata > Mammalia > Rodentia > Pedetidae > Pedetes > Pedetes capensis. The sequence goes on from VMDO01007915.1 coordinate 68,618, forward strand.
TCGAAGTCACAGCCTTCTTGGACCTCTGTTCTCTTATCTGTAAAATGAAAAGGGGCTACAAAGAAGCTGAACCCAATTCTGCAATACTCTTTTATGAAACCTACAACAATCATTCTTAGGCACAAAGCGGCAAAAAAGGATGACTTAGTATGTATTTAATAGCAATCAGCTCTACCACTGGCTTTGTCAACTTGCTGACTTGAAAGTATTTCATAGAAGCACAGTTTCCATTATGCCCAAAGACTACTTCTATCCTTCTGGCCCTAACTTGGCATCAGTCCCACTGATGATAGCATCTTAGATCTTTCTGTTAAATTGTTAAATAATCATTTCACCCCTACAGCTATGTGGTCTAATGGAAGGAGTATGGCACTATAGAGCAGAGGCCCTGAAATCCAATTCCTGTCTTACTGCTGTTGAACCTCATGGGCCTTGGGAAAGTCATTTAACTCTAAATGGAGAACAACCATAGTAGACTTCTCTTCTTCATATTATCAAGTCCAATGACATGTAAGAGAGAGCCATTCAAAAGTGCTGTCTATGGTAAACGTAAAGCTCAGAGCACAAACTGAGATTTGCCAAGATTTAACTTGTCTCTATGACTAAATGTAATTTCTATTCTGAGCTCCCATGCCATGAAAAGTTTAAGTTAAATCTCAAGTCAAGTCCTTCCCCATGTCAGCTGCATTTGTGCCCATGATCCAGAAGAGTGACATAGTGTCCAAACATAGGAGTGGTCTTTGTCCACTGTCCTAACACTCGCCCTGACCTTGCCTCCCAACTGGCCTCTGGTTGTCTGCCCCTCCAGATTTCTGTTGTATCTTCCTGTTTGTAATTGCATGACCTCTCCACTCCTGACAAAACTTGTATAGAAGAAAAAATAGCCGACAGAGATAAAAGAACTGATGTTAAGAAATGTCATGGGGCTAGGAGTGTAGCTCAGTGGTATAGCACTTACTTAGCAAGCCTGAGGTCTTTGGTTCAATGATTCCCAGGACCACATTAAAAAAAAAAAAAAACATGTTGTGAAAGTTGAGGGAGGAGAAAGTGCTAACAAAATAGTTGCAAGCCGATTTAAGTGACTTACAGACATCTCTGAATAAAGGACGATCAACACAGGGCTATGGAGAGCTTTTGGAAGAATAATTCCCATTGAATAATAGATATACAATCTTATTTAAAGAGATAGGAAGGAGTAATAGTAGTGAATGTAACAATACATTTTTTAAAGTTTTTTTTCTAAAAAGGATGATTGTGATTATCTTGACTTTTTTGAGAAAGGTCAGATTAGTACTCAAAGTTTTAACTTAGAATGCAACAAACTGCATAAATGAAAAGCAATAACTGTCTGTACTGTCCAAAGACACAAGAGTGATGAAATTCCAGTATGACCAAACTTTCTCTCTCTCCTGAAGTAAGACTAAGTATTCAAGCCCATAATAATTAGGCCATGATGTCTCTGAAATAATTTTAGGAATAAACAGCCAATGAAAATTAAACCCTCTTCTTGTCCTGTAACAACTGGAGACAACAAGTCACCAGTGAGTAATGAAACAGGTATAATTTCAGATGGAAGAAGGAAGGGAGCAGATCACTGGGATTGCTGTCACAATTTGGAATGGTTGCCCCAACTTTCTGCTTCACATGATCTAAGACACCAACCTGACTCTGTTTAATATAAAAATTACTATGCAGAATCAATATTATCAGCTAGGAATGATTATTACCAGAATATCAGTCATGGACATCTTAGAGTAATAGTCACCAACCTTTTTGGCACCAAGGACTAGTTTCCTAGGAGACTATTTAATGCCGCCACAGATCTGGCAAAGTCAAGAGGCAAAGCTTATGTGGTAATACAAGCAATGAAGAGTGGCTATAAATACAGATGAAGTTTTCCTCGCTCACTTGTGCTCACCTCCTGCTGTGCAGCCCAATTCCTAACAGGTCCAGAATGGTATCCCTGGGGGCTGGGAATTCCTATCTTAGAGAATACCCAGACCATGAGAATATTCCACCCTAGATTATTCTCTCCTGTTTGTAAGTTTGAGGAGGAAATGAACAGACATCACTATGACTATCCTCCCTTCTATGTCAGCACACAAATCCCAATAAACACACATGTGTAAAGTTTCAAACATTCAATGCTAAGAGTAGTTAATTTAGGTGGACCATGATGTGAGTTAAGAAAAATTTTCATAGGTTTCACATTTGTCCTTCCCTGACATCTTCCTAATCCTTCTGCCTAGCTCAGCTAAGTCATCTGGAGCAGGAGAGGAAGGAGATATGCTTTGCCAATGCATGTCAGATTGGCTCAGTCTTAGACCCACCAAACTAGATAAAGATCAAATAAGCTTAGATACCACCTATACCCACTGCATTAGTTTCAGATGGGTAAAATGAGGCTCAGGAAGGTGTGTGTGGACCCAAAATAGCATAGTAAGTAGAATCAGAAATAGAATGCAAAATTTCTACTAGTAAGGCCAATATTTACAAATACTTACAAATATTACAAATTATCAACAAATATTTACTAAGTGTTTAGTCTATACTAGACCATACCCTAACCACTGAAGGTTAGAACTAAAAATATCACTTGGGATATGAAAAAAATTAATAATTGCAACCACTTACAATAGCATCAAAAATGTGAAATATCTAGATATAAGTACAGCAAAATAGGTACAAAGAACTGTTGTTGTTGTTGTTGTTGTTAGGTGCTGTCCAGTCGGTATCTGACTCATAGCGACCCTCACAGGGTTTTCAATGGCTGTTTCGGGATTGCCTTGGGAGTGGATTGCCAGGTCCTTCTCCCATTTTTGCAGTGCTGGGAATTGAACTCAGGACCTCAGAGACTGCAGCGCAGCACTCTACCAATAAATACAGCAAAATAGGTACAAAGTACTGGATGCTATAAAACACTAATGAAGGAAATCATAGAAGATCTAAACAAATGATACTGTATAAAATATTGTAAAAATGTCAAATATCCTTCCTTGGCTATAGAATCATTGCAATCCCAACCAAAATCTTAGCAGGATTTTTTTGTATTTTAACAAGCTGATCCTAAAATGTGCATAGTGTCGTATAGAAGCTAAAATAGTCACAATCACTTTTTTTTTTTAAGAAAGAAGTATAAAATGGAAAGATTCACATTATCTGACTTTCAATTCACTGTAAAGCTATGGTACTGGCAAAAGATGCACAGATTAATGGAATAGAATAGACAATATTAAAATAGACCTTCAAAAAATAGTAAATTGATTTTTGACAAAGATCCAAGGCAATTCCATGGAGGAAGAATAGTCTTTAACCTATGGTGCTGAAGCAATTCAATATCCATGGGTAAAAAGGGAATCAGCGATGTATGAAGAGCAAAACCCAAGGAAAGCAGGTAAACTGATTAATAATAGATTTGGGGTTTGAAATGACAGATTCATGTCACTCTAATCCTTCACACTCTGTCTTCAACTTTTTCTCAACCTTTTTTCTCCTCTGCTTCCTCTCTCACCCCGCTCCAAGCACAACTCACAGGCTGCTTCTCCTAGACGCTGTGCATATTATAACACAGAGGTGGTAAACATTTATTCACTAAAACAAACAAACAAACAAGAAAGAAACCCTCAAACCCAGACTTACTGTAATATGCCAGGAACTGGAAATACAATATTTAAAAAGTAATCTTTGTGGGGTTTTAATCCAATGCAGCAAAACTTGAAATTCCTACGTCATTGCTAAATCTTCCTTCCATTCTATCACTCCATCACTTTGCTCTCCATACATATTTATTCTCCATCATCCTCTCCTGACACACACAGGCAGGATGAGGACATAAGTAACCAATATAATTTTAATTGGTGGATTCAGGGATCAGCATTGGAGAAGCTGTCAAAATACTAAAAGTAAATGTTGAATCTCCCCATACACAGTCAACAACATTAAAAAATTAAAAAGCTTTAAGATTATGAAACAAATAAAAATCGTTTATTTTAACCACCTGAGTTGGCTATCAGATGAGGTGCGACAAGAATTAAGAAAAAGGTATGCAAAGCACCTGTTGAGAGTCCTTAGCACCTGCATTTCCCCAGGACCCACCCGTTGAGTGACAGGTAACCACATTTACAGCTACACAGTGGGTTTCTAATTCTCTTGCTTATTATGGACTGTCTTCCAGATCCCCTTAAGAGGTTCCCCCAAGCATTCCCACATGTTCCCTGCAGATTGACCAGTGGTGTGGACGAGGGAGGCCCCCTCAGCTACCACGTCCTCCTGTCTCGCTCTGGCCTCAGCTCTGGCCCTGTGCGGCCGTGTCAGGAAACCCCCATCCCTGGGAAGCCAGGTGCCTGTGCAATTGCTCTGATGCTGCCTCCCATGACATCTCTGTCAATGCCTGCCAAGTCATGCTGTGCTCACGTTCTGCTTCCCGGAAGCTGCCAACTGTCCAATATGACGGGTGCCCTCTCCTGCTGACTGCCCAGTGCCCTCCACAGAGCAGTGGCATTCTGTGTACTCTACTGCAGTGGGTAAAACACATGACCTCACCTGTGCCCCTCTGCTAAAGCTGCAATGGGAGTTCTGAATGCTGCAACATACCCAAATCAAATAAGAAATACAGCTCTGGTTTATTCAGATGGAAATCTCCCAAATGCTGGGTCTTTGGATAAATATATTGGAAAGCACAGTTAGGAGGCCAAAGCTGAGCCTCCTTCCTCGGTTTCTAAACCTAGATCTCAGGCATGCATACAGGGCATCACTTATACAAACAAGGCTGCCTTATACCCCAGTTCCATAGAGGAGAGAGAAGGCTGGAAGGACAATGATGTGAAGCCAATCCTAACCAGGACTGCTGCCTGGCAGCTTTGTCCAAGGATACAGCCAGAAGGAAACCAAGAAGGTGTGCATGGGTAGCACATTAAGATATTCGTTTTAGGTAGTTTGACTTTTACGTATTTTGGGCATGTAGTCAGGAAGTATCAGTCCCTGGAGAAGGACATCATGTCTGAGAGAGTGGCGGGTCAATAAAAAAAAAAAAAAAAAAAAAAAAAAAAAAAAAAAAAAAAAAAAAAAAAAAAAAAAAAAAAAAAAAAAAAAAAAAAAAAAAAAAAAAAAAAAGGAAGACCCTCAACTAGGTGAATTGACACAGTGGCTGCAACAATGGTTTTAAACATAAAAATCATCATGTGCATGGCACAATGTCGGGTAGTGTTTTGTGGCATTGTACATAGGGTCACTATGAGTCAGACCTGACTCGATGACACCTAACAACAAACAAATCTCTTTCCTACCTTGTGCTATTCTGACCTGGAGGAGCTTCGCTCTGCAAGAGATGCTGAGATCAAATTTCTGGCGCACCTCTGTGAGGATGGAGGAGCCATTAGGGGGCTTCCTCTACATGCACTACCAGGAATACTTCCGCTCATGTGGTTTTTTTTACATTACCTGCTGAGATACAGTAGGATAAAGAAATAGTAACAGTGGACCAATCAAAGGAATTACCCTCACTAACTTTTGTGTCGGGTCTAGCTCACAAGACTTTCTTCAGACAACAGGCTTCCCGTCCTTCCCAGGCTATATATATGGAGACATAAAGTGGCCACAAAGTAGAAGAATGGACAAGGCATGGCCCCTGTGAACACCCTGCCCACTAGAGGCCAGGTCTCCGTGGACAGACTTCAGCCCTCCACAGTTAGCCACTTCCTCCCCTCCTGGCAGGAATAAGAGAAACCAGAAGTGTTTCCCCAGGTTCCCTAAGAGGGCTTGAGGAACAAATTCCGCTCAACCCTCAAGCTCAGGATGTGGCAAGGCAGGAGTTGAAGAAAAAACCACAGAGGCTTCTCTCTCCAGGTTTTGAAAGAATAAACACCTGTGCCTTCGATAATACTTAGAATCTTAAAGAAATGTAATTTTCAGTTTCATTGTTTACTTCGCTCTCTAGAATTTCCACCAAGTCATGTAGGCACATGGTGTTTAAAATCACTTTCTCAAGGGCCAGGGAGGTAGCTCAGTGGTAGAGCTCTTACCTAGCACATGCGAGGTTCTGGGTTCGATCCCCACCACCGCAAATATGGGGAAAGGACATGGCAGCCCACACCCAAAATAACCCCCCCAAATCAATAAGCCATTGAAAACCCTATGAGGGTCGCTATGAGTTGGACCTGACTCCACCACACCTAACAAGAACAACAACAACTCCTGCAAGATAGTGAACATTTGTTCCTTTAACCCTAGCTACTTCTACATAGCCTGCAGCCGTAGCCCTGTGGCAAGCAATCCCGTCAGATCTCGGAAGCTAAGCAGGGTCGGGCCTGGTTAGTACTTGGATGGGAGACCGCCAGGGAACACCAGATGCTGTAGGCTTGGGAGAAGGACCTGGCAACCCCCTCCCAAAAATCAATCTGCCATTGAAAACCCTATGAACAGCAGAGAAGCACTGACAATAGTGTTTCACCTGTTGTGTACAGGGTCGCTATGAGTCGGATACCAACTCGACGGCACCTAACAACAACAACAACAATTCTACATTACCCCATTTCTAAAGAAGGTATTCAGGCACAAGTGAAATTAATTACAATATTGGACACACAGAAAATCATGCATTGGGAATAAGCTCTGACATTGCTAAAGAAAGAGGCATGGAAGAGAGGGATTGGTGAGCATCTACTTTGGCCTGCCTGGAGGCAGGATCGACCATTCTCTCTAGGGCTCCTGGGGGGCATATATTTCCTGCTGAGCCAGCTTGTGAGGCATGCTCTCTTGCACTGGAACTCTATCTCATCATTTCACACACACACACACGAGAATGTAAGTTTTAAATAGCTGTGGATAAAATAATAAGGACTCCTTTTAAAAGTCACAACTCTATTATCACCTTGAGAAAAATTAACCTTAATTTCTTAATATCATTAAATATCTAATTAATTCCTCCCTCTCTCTCTCTCCCTTCCTCCTTCCTCCCTCCTTCTCTCCTATTTATGTTTACGTTTTAGTGTCCAAATCAGTACCTTAAAGGTACATGTATTATACCAGGCCATCTACAGATTACTATGTCCCTCCAGCTTCTTTTGGTCTCATTTTCACCCTCTGATTCTCATTTCATTTACTAATTGTAGGAACCACAATGAGTCTTGTAAGCTGCTCACTAGGTGTGTTTTACTGATCATAACTCTGTTTGTCCTATGACATTCCTACCCCTCTATATTTCTTATATGTTTATATTAATTTCTATATCTCCTGTTGATCTAGAATCTTGCTCAGATTTACATTTGTTTTTTTTTGTTTGTTTTTTGTTTGTTTGTTTGTTTTGAAAGTTACACTTTTTTAATATCTAAGAAAAGTATTTGGGCTGGGATTTAGCTCAGTTGGTAGAGCACTGCGCTGCAGTCTCTGAGGTCCCGAGTTCAATTCCCAGCACCGCAAAAATGGGAGAAGGACCTGGCAATCCACTCCCAAGACAATCCCCAAACCGTCTGCCATTGAAAACCCTATGAGGGTCGCTATGAGTCGGATACCGACTCGACAGCACCTAACAACAACAAACAACAACAACAACAAGAAAAGTATTTGGGCTTCCCATGCCATGCCATCAGAGAATCATTTTGCTTTTTTTAACATATGCCCCACACTTTAACTTTTCCTTTATCCACATATAGGACAGACACACTCTAGCTGTCATTGTCACATCTCTCGTTATGCTGAAGGCTCATCCGTTGTAAACTCTGAATCAAACTCTAAATTAGATGAAGCAACTGACCAACCACATGCCAACCTCAGGCTCTCAAACTTTTACCACTAAAATTGAGTTATAGCTACAGACTCCCTTGTCTTACTATGTATTTTACTCCAGCAAAGGTCTTCAGCAAAGATTCTCTCAATCCAATAGAAAAGTTCTCCTGAAAGAAATGTTCTTGACCTTGAACTTGTGGCCTCCTCCAGCCTTTGATCTGTTACAAATGGGGCTTATTGCTCTTGCAATCGCATGATATTCTTGTTAGGTGCCATGGAGTTGGGTCTGACTCATCGTAAAACTTGTAGTGTTTTCCATGGCTGATTATTTGGGGATTGTTTTGAAAGTGGGCTGTCATATCCTTCTCCTGTTTTTGTGGTGCTGGGGATCAAACCCAGGGCCTCAGAGAGTGCAGAGCAGCACTCTACCAGCTGAGCTAAACTCAGCTCCTATAATTATATGTCTAAGAGGAAACACAACATATTCTCAAAACAAAGTTTTCAGAGGACTGATGTCAACAAGATGGTGGAAAAGAAAGAACTGGACTCATCTTCTGCCTCACGTACACTAATTCAGCAACAACTCATGGACAAATTTTCTTTGTGAAACATCAGAAACGAATTGAAAGGCTCTGACATCCAAGGAAGAATGTAAAATCAGACTCACTGAAGCCAGTAGAAAGACAGTCCTTGTCTCAAGATACAGGATTTAACATAAGCCTAATCTTATAGGACTATAGAATTTCATGAAAGGGATATGGTACACCTAGAAAATTCATTGTTTTCACAGGTGATACTTGATATAATCCATAAGACAGCATTAAGAGTTAGGTATCATCATCCTCATACAACAGACGAGGAAACTGAGGCTTAGTAACTTACCCAAGGTCACAAAAATCTCTTTCCTCAAAACCACCTGGTATTTAATTAATATTCAAATTAGCAATGATTGTCCAAGGTAAAGCAATGACATAAAAACTGATCTGGGCGTAGTGGCTCACACCTGTGATCCCAGTGACTCAGAAGGCAAGAGGCTGGAGGATTACAGATTCAAGGCTGGAGGCAGTCTGCACAACTTAGCGAGATCCTGCGTCAAGACAAAAAATAAAAGATGGGCTGGGGTACAGCCCAGTGGTAGAGCACTTGCAAAGTATGTGTGAGGCCCTGGGTTCAACTCTCAAGTATCACACACACACACACACACACACACACAGAACCAAATTTCAAAAATCTCTCTGCACCTTGCTATAAGCAAGATTCATTCTAAAACCGCAGCAACTCTTAAAGCAAAGAAAGCAAAAAAGAAAAAGAAAATACTTATCTGGGCCCCAAAGATTGGCAGAGCGCCCCTGAGGGATTATCTTCTCTTAGTGATGGAGATGCAAAGTGCTAGTGCTGCAGAAGCAAGACACAGCTTGTGGTTTGCAGTTCTAAAGCCATAAGCTTGCTTCTTGCTAAGCTGTTTATCCTCTCTCCATTCTCTCATTTGGTATCAGAGTGCGTTTGTCTAAACATCTTTCTTCCTTCTATTCAACACTATTTTTTAAAAAATATCAGAGTATATGTGATATTAGGATTTAGTTAGAAATCTAGGTTTTCTATATCAAATTGAAAATTAATCTCATTCGCTTATCTCTGTCACCTTTCCTGCTAGGTAGCAACACTGAAGAGTCTGTTTATCCCACCATCTAATCCCTGGTGTTTTCTGACTTGCTTCAAGCTGAACAAGTGGGACAACCATGAGTCAGGATCTATCATTTTGTGTCCTTTTAAGATTAGTGGACCCACTGGCATATCTTTTGGCTATTTTCCAAAAACAGATCCTGTCTGCCTAGCGCAGTGGTGCACACCTGTAATCCCAGCAACTCAGGAGGCTGAGGCAGGAGGAGTTTGAGGTCAGAGGCAGCCAGAGCAGCTTAGTGAGACCCAGCCTCAAAGTAGAAAATAAAAAGGGGACTTGGAGGGCAGCCCAGTGGTACAGCCCTTCTATGAGGCCCTGGGTCCAACCCCCAGGTACCACAAAAAAAGAAAATAAAAAAGGTCCTGTTTATATGTGCAGTATATGATTTTGCTCTAATCATCTTCTCCAAACTTGGCTTTTTCAAATCAGTTTCTTCCATCCATCCATTCATGTTTATCTATCCATTCACTCATCCAGCAAACTTCTGTTAGTTCCTTTCTCTCTGTTAGACACCACTGTTGAAACATTCCCTACATTTCCCATTCTATCTTCTTTATTTTTTCTTGTTCTACTCTAACTTCTGGACCCACTTCAAACATTTTGTACCTTTTTTCCTTTCTTTTGCAAATCTTGGGGATCGAACCCAGGACCTTGCCCATGCTGGGCAAGTGCTCTACCACTGAGCCACACCCAGACTCTACATATCATCTTCAGCACTTTGCTAGGCTCTCAATATCTATTGGCTGATTGATAAGAAAAGTTTAGCAAAGAAAAAGCTGAACATCGGAGTGGGTAAACAAACTAGGAGAAAGATTAGAAATGGTTTAAGAAGAGAAGGGAACAGAGGACTGGTTAGTCTGATCAAGTTCTAGGAGGACATACTAGGGAGACTGGTATGTAACTTAAGCCATAAGGAAAATGAGAGATGGATGGAGTAAATTCATTTCTTTAGAAGATAAACAGCTTTCCCAAGGCTAAGTTGATGGTGGCAATTTTATTCCCTGAATAGACGTATGGGGCTGGGGTTTAGCTCAGTTGGTAGAGCGCTGCTCTGTGCTCTGTGCTTTCTCAGGCTCTGATTAGAGTTGTTTGCATTGGCTTTGCTCATTTTAAAATGAGGAGGGGCTAGAGAAAATAGGAGAGAAACTTACATATTTCAGTGTCCTTTAGAGTGGCTGCTGCCTTAGGTTGAACACAATGCTGCCCTTGGTCCCTCTGATGCAGATGGTCATGAAATTGTAAACACTCAATAATCTAACCCTATTATCTTTCTTTCCGCAAATGGCCATCAGGGATTCACAGGTTTAACATATTCTATTTTGACCTCAAATAAAGTATTTTCTTCTTCTTGTAGAGTGGCTTGCTCTTTTGGCCAATTGTGCCCCATGTAAGTGACTGTGGGGAATAAGGGAGAAACATCTATCCCAATCCAGGAAGAGTCCCTAAAGAGAAGGCAGCCCGGGACAGTGTGCAAGACAGACAGGGGCTCATCGATTAGAGGAAGAGGAAGGGCCATCCAAGCAGAGGTGGGTCACAGAGTGAGAAAGTGATTCCTTCCTTTAGGGAAGCACATGGTGTTACAAAAATGGGTCATCTGGTTGAGGCGGGATAGAAACACAGGGCAAATCAAAGGGATATGGGGAGGGAGAGGAGCCCTCACCCCCCCTGGGTGAGAATCACGAAACTCTCACTGTCAAGATTATAGGCAATGTTGCTGGGCACTGTGGCACACACCTGTAATCCCAGCGGCTCGGGAGGCGGAGGCAGGAGGATTGAAAGGTCAAGACCAGAGGCGGTCTGCATAATTTATCGAGGCCCCGTCTCAAAAAAGTGAAAAAAAAAAATGGGTTGGGAGTGCAGCTCAGTGGTCCAGCACTTGCAGAGCATGCAAGCGCAAGGCCCTGGGTTCAAACTCCAGTACCGCAAAAAAAAAAAAAAAAAAAAAAGGAAAAAAAAAAGAGGGGGGTGGGGCTGAGGGTGCAGCTCAGTGGACCAGCACTTGCAGAGCATGCAAGCGCAAGCCCTGGGTTCAACCCCCAGTAGCACAAGATAATGGGCGATGTTTACAGTCAAAACACAGGCTTGACTTCCTTAGGAAGAATTCCTGTGACCCTTTTGGCTTAGGTATCTTATCAGCACTCTTTTTATCTATAACTGGTATCATATGCCCTATGGACCACCCTGTGATCTCATTTACAATAGTAAGACATTAAATGTGTTGCCCTCTCTCTCTGGACAAGTCCAAATCTATGTCTTGGATGTGTACTATTATTCTTAGACCCCTCTCTCTCTCTCTCTTTCTCCCTTCTCTCTCTCTCTTTCACCCCCTTCTTTCTCCCACCCCACACTCCATACTCTTAAATCTAATGTGTATACTATCTCTTATCTCTACTTAATGAACTCACTAACTTTGTTTCCAAAAAATGGAGCATCTGGTACATGTAAAAAAAAAAAAAAAAAAAGTCAAAAATGGAGTGTACAAACAAACCCAGAAACCCTTTGGCAAAGAGAACTTGAAACACTTGTTCCACCTATTGCTGCCTATTACAGCAATGGAGAAGAAAGTCACAAAGGCAATGACTGTGTATTTCTTACCCCTTGCTGTAACCACTAGAACAAGGCATGGCACCCAGTAGGAGTGATATCTGGTGAGTGTGTTAATGAATAAATGAACAAATGACTACAGGTTGTCCTTTATAACTAGCACTTACAGGTAGCACTGCCCATATAGCCATTTTGTCAAGGTAAAATAAAACGCAATAGTGTCAATAGATATTCAGACAAAATACAGCATTCTGAATGCTCAAAACGGTTCTCACCAGAGCTGGGTATGTAGCTAGAACAGAAGTTTACAACTCTGGCTGAATACAAGAATCATAGCTTTTAAAACTCTCAAAGCTCCATTTCTGATCAAGTCAGAACCTCAGGAGTGAAACCCAACAGTAGCTCTTTTTTAAGTCTCCAGATAGTTCCAAAATGTAGCCTCAGCTGAAAAAAACCTGAGCTTGCCTGACAACATCATCCAAGCTTTACAACAGAGGGCTTTTTTCTTTGGTACTCCTAAGAATCACCTGGAAAGTTTTTTTTTTTTTTATCATAAATCATATGCCTAGTCTCAACTAGTGATTCAGTTGTTGTTGTTAGGTGCCGTCGAGTCAGTATCCGACTCATAGTGACCCTCATAGGGTATTCAATGGCTGACTATTTCGGGATTGCCTTGGGAGTGGATTGCCAGGTCCTTCTCCCATTTTTGTGGTGCTGGGAATTGAACTCCGGACCTCAGAGACTGCAGCGCAGTGCTCTACCAACTGAGCTAAATCCCAGCCCAGTGATTCAGTAGGAGCGGGAAAATCCCCACCATGAGTCTTTTGGAATAGCTCATCATGAGATTCTCCTGAATGCCAAAGTTTGAGCACCACACTGCAGAAGAGGGATAGCAAGTTTGGCAAATACTGAAGGTCAACTAAAGGCAAAATGAGAAATGAATTCCTCTTATCTTCCATGATCAGCTGTGAGACTATCATTGCCAGGGACTGGGCAGGAAAGAACATAGAAGTTTCTGCAAGACAAATGGTTAAAATCGTCTCTTCATTCAGAGAACAGAGTGTGCTTCTGTTTCCTGGGAAACACATCTGCCTTTTGGGCTTCAAGTGTAAGCCTTAGTCCTGATCATCAACTTGACTTATCTCCATCGGCATACAGTGGGCAGTGGTAAGAGGGGCCCCCAAGTCCTACAATGAGGGCTCCTATGACATATTGTTCTCTTTGAGGCTCTGTCATGATCATCTGCTCCTACATTGCTGCCTGTGGGCATTGTTCTTCCTTTAATTAAATCCCTTGGGTGAAAGGATCTTTCCAATCTGAACAAATTCTGGAATGCTCTGCAGAGGTAAGTAGATTAAAGGGAAGAAAAATGGGGCCAGCCAATTACATGTTAGAGGGGTAGAAGCAGGAGCTATCATGTACTTCTTTTAAAAAGAACATGAACAAGGAGTATAAAAAATTCTAATAGTCATCTGCATTGTCTTCTTTACAAGGCAAATAATTTTTCCATATTTTCAAAGCCTTCAAAGAGAGAATCAATGAGCTTCATTGCAACACAGAGATAAGAGTTTCTCAGACTATCAAAAAAAAAAAAGAGTTGGCACTCATTAGTATGAAATGGAGCATTTTCTCATATCAAAGTCTTTATAACACTTCCCTTATTAGCTTGTCTACTTTACAGTTATTAACTTAATGGAAGTACATGCAGACCTAAAAATTAGTTTACTTTTATAAAATTTGTTCTCAATTTCTCATCTTTTTTCATAGAAAATGAACCTGAGGTTGAATTGTTATTAGTCATAATTGTTATTAATGAAACTGCTTTTCATACAGATAGATGTGTACAGAGCCATTTAATCAAGTTGCTTTGCCAATTTTCAGGCAGACAGCCATATGCTCAGAACGTGTGAGCCTCTTACATATTCAAATGATTAAGGATTCGGTGATACCTGTCACTTGCTCACATTTTCTCAAAAGAAAGAACCATCTTGTTGACTGCCCTAATAGGCACTCCTATCTACTTCACAGCTCTTCTATTTCTAATGTCAGCCATTAATTTTTGCCACAGTTAAAGAGTAAGAATACCAGTTAAAGAAGCTGCAGCAGCCATGCTCAGCAAAGGCACAAAAGGGTTCTCGAGAAGCAAGAGAAAGAGATGCGTACTGAGTCTGGGAAGAAAAATTCTCAATTTAATATTAAGGAATGCCAAATTCTTGCCTTTTTAATAGTCATGAGGAAAGTTATCTAAGTAATAAGACCTAATATTTATTGGCCGATGGTGCTAAACTGGCATTTTGCTAAATCACTTCATCCAGAATCTTCCAACAATCTTATAGGTCAGGATCTTTGGGCATTTTGTGTGGCTAAAATAGGAACCACAAACTGGATAACGTATAAGGAAGAGAAATTTATTCAGTCACAGTTCTGGAGGCTCGGAAGTCCAAGACCACGTTGCTAGAATCTGGCAAGGGCATTTTGACTCATCCAAAAAGCCAAGTGAGTGCAGACTTTCAAGGAGGCCACAGGACATTTACCACTAGTAATAATTATTGAATGTTTAGTAGGAGCTGAGCGTTATTCTGAAGTCTTTCACGTGGATTATTTGACTTACTCATCTTTAGAATGACATGAAGCATATCACATTATTGTCCTCATTTTCCTGATGCAGAAATTGAAGCAGATAGAATTTAAATAACTCACACAAATTCACACAGCAATCGAGGCACCATGGCTCTGGAACCTGCGATCTGAATGCCATACTGGACTATGTTGTAAGAGGGCCAAATGCAACTTTGCAGTCTTTGTTTTTAAAGAGCCTCTAAAAAAAAAAAAAAGCAGACTCTGCAGAGTTCCTTGATTTTGCCTAAGGTTCATGCAACTTGAAAGTGACAGAGTCAGGATCTTTCAGGCTCCAGGACTCTTGTACTGACCACACTGCAGCCAAAGCAATAAATTCGGTAATGATTCTTCCATGCCTTCATTTTGCCTAAAGCCCTTCTCCAAAAGCATGGGCTTTGCACCAAGGCTTGAGTTGACAACATTGCTTTTCATCTATCATTTAGTGAATGACAGCTTAAAAGAAAAAAAAGAGTAAAATATGTGGATAATCTACCACTTTCCTTTCTGACTGATGTGAATTTCAAACAAGACTTGACAAGTAGAAATCCACATCTGGTAGTTATCAGCAAAGCTGCTGTTTCTTTTGGGAGGCGCTGCTTGCTGGAATAGGTAACAAGCTAAACAGGCATTTGCTGCCAAATCTAGTTCACTTTCACTCTTTATGGACATGACTAGGTCTTTAAAAAAAAAAAAAAAAAAAGACCCAAAACTTACCAGGTGCCGTAGTGCATGGCTGTGATCCTGGCAGCTTAGTAAGTGGAGGCAGGAAGATTGCCAATTTAAGGCCAGAGGCAGCCTGTGCAACTTAGTGAGGCCCTGTCTCAAAATAAAAGTTAAAATTAAAAAGGGGATAAGGGTCGGTTTAGTGGTAGAGCACTTGCCTAGCTAGTATGTGTGAGGCCCTGGGTTCAGTCTTCCAATATCACAAAACTAAATAAATAAATGAAAGACCTGAACAAATTCATAAATTTGATCTATGTGGTATGAAACCTTTCAAAGTATTACCTGGAAAGAAATGAAATTGTATCCAACACTGTAACTGAAACTATATAAATAGCACTTACTGTATGTGGGCAAAAATTGGTAGGTATTATGAAAAGTGATGATCAATTATTGAGGAGTCTTTTTCATCTATAAAATTTCCATTATTATTTCATTGTAATAGTTTCCATTCTGTTAATTATCCCTTTTTTCCTTCATAGTTTTGCAACCACTCCGTGACCCCCTATGCCTCCTTCAAATTGAAAAAACTTCTAAGGACAAAATATATTGTGATTTATTGATATCATATAAGGAAATTGTTGCCTAAAATATTCCTTAATGTCTTTTCTAAATAGAAAATAATTTATTTAATAAATGAACGAAATCAGCAGAATCCACTACTAAGGCTCTAGCCTCATTCTTTTTTCTTTTTGTGGTATCAGGGCCTTTGCATATGCTTGGGAAAGCAGTCTACCACTGAGCTACATCCCCAGCCCTTTTACCCCCAATTTTTACTTGGATCTCAAGGATACACACTTATGCAGCAATCCGATTATCTGTTCGGCTTTGGGTTCAAAAGTAAGCTATTCAACCCAAAGATCAAAGCTTCTTATAGATTTCTTTCGGTATCAAGGTTGGGGGAGTTGCATATATAACTCCAAACCTGAAAGGCAAGCACACCATTTGTTGAGGATGCTGTGACTCCATGCACAGCATAGAAAAGGTATTCTTTAACTCAATTACATCTCAGTCCTAGGAAGACTGAACCTTCTAGACTATTTTTGGTGGGGACAAGTTTCTATTTTACACATTTCCTTCAAAAATTTGATGGAAAAGAATGTAATGGGTGTATAATATTTTAGTTCAGACCTTTAACCATAATGAATTACATTGCATTAAAAATTATAATACCGCCGGGCACAGTGGCGCACACCTGAAATACTAGTGACTCTGGAGGCAGAGACAGGAGGATCCCAAGTTTGAGACCAGAGGCAGTCTGCATAATTTAGTAAGACCCTGTCTCAAAAGTAACAAAATGGGCTGGGAGTGCAGCTCAGTGGTACAGCACTTGCAAAGCATGCAAGTGTGAGGCTCTGGGTTCAATCCCCAGTACCGCAAGAAAAAAATTAAATTAATAATAATAATAATAATAATAATAATAATAATGGTACGTGTTTCTGTTTCCACTCCAAAATTAAGAGCAATTTTCAGGAAAGAATTTCTTGTATCATCATTATACCCACCAGGCCTAGTATAGTACCTTGCATAATGGACAGAGGTTATTGAATGGATATGGGTGATTACAAATAGAAATTGTGGGTTGCTAAGGCCCCACCCAAAAACTGGTGATCATAATAAATGCTAATATTTGCAAACTTCAAAGAATGTTAAACCCTGTACATGGACCATTTTCTTCAATCCTCATTGTGACTGGGTTTATGACTATTATTTCCCTCATTTTGCTGGCACGGAAATGGAGTCAGAGAGGTAGATAACTTGTTCAACTCAGAGAGGTAAATAACTTTGAACAACTTATTCAAGGGTCCATGAATAGGAAATGAGAAGATCTGGCTTCACACTCAATCTTACACTCCGTTCTCACCCAGGAAGGTAAGCTGTGTATCTTCAGGGCTGAGGACAGAATTCTCCAGGGAGAGTACGGGAGGTGCTCTTTCTACCTCTACCGTATCTAGAAGATGCACACAAGGCACAATGAGAAAATATAGTTGCTGTCAATGCCTGTGTTCTCCAGGCTTTTCTCACCTTGAGGTCCTGAAAAATATAAAGTCCCTACCTGTGGCTTTAAGTTCAAAAAACTCCTCTACCTCTTGTCTTCTTTCCTCCCGCTCTTTGTTGGGGTCTATATTATCTCTTCATCCCAACTCATCCTGATCATGTGGGTAACCCAATTTGGACTCTAACATCCAGTTCCAGAGGATCCCCTCTTGCCTGAGCCAGGTACCCTGAAGGCCACTCCGCTAACTGCCAGGTGCTACATCCACAGAGCCTTGACTTCCACCCCGATCAGCCCAGGGCCCTGCACACCACCACCTCTCCCAACCCCAAAGCCAGCTCACAAGCATCTCCAGGGAAGCGCATCGGCCACTTAGTGTTATTTCATTTTCTTCAAGAATGTTCAGTGGCCAGACACTCATTTGTATTTAGTTTGCCCTTCTCTGAATGTTATTCCTCACTTCCACAAACTCAATGATAGTGCTGCAAAACTAAGCTCACTGTGAAAGTGTAAACTCCAGACGGAGGAGCTTCATAGACTGTGAATTCTCAAGCCTCACCTCAAATGTGTGGAAATAGAACCCTGGTTTTAGAAAGATCTCTGAGTCTTGTTCATTAAAGTTCGAGAAGCATGGCAGTGACTGAAAGCCTCTCTTTATTGGAATTCTAATGTGTCTTCTATATCTTTATGCCTTTAAGGTATGTTCTTATTTTTACATACTTCCTGCAGTTCATATTTCCCCCCTTGTGCAACTGAAAACAAGAAAAACTCCTAAACACAAAACACAGGGACCATCATTATTTTATCTAAATCATTCCTTGTGTCCAGCTTGAGAATTCTGTTGATTCTAAGATGCTACGCTGCACTCGGTTCTATGAGAGTTCTTATCTTTCTTTCCATTGCAGACAAGCCTTTTCTCAAGGCAGAGAATGGCACATTAATTTTCATAGTCCTAGAGGCCACTACAGTCTGCAGCTGTACCACTGTGGCATCTGATTCCATCAGATCTCAGAAGCTAAGCATAGTTGGGCCTGGTTAGTACTTGGATGGGAGACTGCCTGGGAACACCAGGTGCTGTAGGCTTGGGAGAAGGACCTGGCAACCCACTCCCTAAACAATCAGCCATTGAAAACTGTATGAAGGCGGGAATGGTGGCTCATGCCTGTGTAATCCCAGTGATTTAGGAGGCGGAGGCAGGAGGATCACAAGTTTGAGACCAGAGGCAGTCTGAGTAATTTATCAAGACCCTGTCTCAAAATGTAAAAAAATGGGCTGAAGGTGCAGCTCAGTGGTCAAACACTTGCAAAGCATGTAAGCCGGAGGCCCTGGGTTCAACCCCAGTACCAGAAAAGAAAAAAAAAAAGAAAGATAGATAGAAAGAAAGGAAGAAAGAAAGAAAGAAAGAAAGAAAGAAAGAAAGACAGACAGACAGACAGACAGACAGACAATCTGTATGAATAGCAGAGACACACTATCAATAGTGTTTCACCTGTTGTACTTAGGGTCGCTATGAGTCGGACATTGACTCGACAGCACCTAACAACAACAACAAGTACATCATCTGGTACACAGTGAGTGACAGAGTATTTGCTGGATAAGTGAATGAGATCAGCTCATCTTGCATATATTCATTTTTATGAACTAACTCCCTTGAGAGATTATAGATCTAGCAGAGGACGTAGCATGTGGTAGGCACTTCATAAATGTTTACTAAGTGGAGCTACATTGGTCACTGGGCATGAAAAACAACTTGTCACTTACCAGACTGGAATATTTAATCTGAGAATGAAGTTCAACCAGGCCTGGCCCTGCTTAGCTTCTGAAATCTGACAGGATCCGATGCCACAGTGGTACAGCCACAGGCACACATACACACGCACACACACACACACACACACACACACACACACACACATTTATTTGTTCATGTTTGAGACAGGGTCTGACTATATAGCCCAGGCTGGCCTGGAACTTGCAATCTTCTTGCCTCAGCCTCTTGAGTGCTGGGATTACAGGGATGTGCCA